>JAJQKJ010000188.1:0-92149 GCA_029574335.1 Rana kukunoris
TTATCCATCTACAAGGCGACCACAAGAAATACCACAAAGAATTTTCCAAGCCAAGAAGAATTATTGTTCGCGAGGCTATCAACGGGGCCTTAACCGCCCCCGCGAACTCTTCAAGATGGTCACCCAGACCATGAAACCAGGATGCATTGAAGCCCCCAGTCGGAACACAAGAATTTTGCAATGAACTATCGGATTATTTTGTTAATAAAAAATCGAGGCAATCAGTGTGAAAGCATTCAGCAAAATTTTTTCTCCCCTCAGCCCCCCTGTAGCCCACTCCCACAGCACCCATAGTAATTTCTCCGATATCAGGAAAGTTCACCCTGGAACCCATCTCCATCGAGTTCACTAAGAATGTCATTTGTACTCTGCGCAATGGCGCGCGCCAAATGACATTATCCCCACAAAACTGCTGAAGGAATGCGCCGACATCCTGGCTCCTCCCATCACGCAGCTTATCAACCAGTCTTTCTTGGAAGGCATAGTGCCCTCACAGTTGAAAGAGGGTGTAATCCAACCCATCCTGAAGAAACCCTCCCTGGACCCCAAGGACCCACTCCACCGCCGTCCATAACAAGCCTCAACGTATTCTCTAAGATAATGGAAAAGTAGTGGTAAAACAGCTGCAACAGCATCTAGATACCTACAAGCTTACTTGACCCATTGCAATCAGGCTTCTGTCCCGGACATGGACGGAAAACAGCATTACTGAAAGTATGGGACGATGTTCTCAAGGCCGCAGACGAAGGAGAATCTTGTCTCTGGTTCTGTTGGACCTAAGTGCAGCTTTTGACACTGTAGACCACAATCTGTTACTGACTCGGCTTTCTGAAGTAAGCCAGGGTCGCAGAAGGCGATTTATTCTTGGTTCTCCTCTTTTTTGGAAAACCGATCGCAAACAGTGAATCTAGGACCTTTTTACGTCTGAAAAAACGCACAGTAACATGCGGAGTCCCTCAAGGATCGCCTCTGTCACCAGTGCTGTTCAACATCTACCTTCGTCCTCTTTTTGAGATTATTAGCAGCCAAAATCTGCTTTATCACTCTTCATGCAGATGGACACGCAACTGTATTTCCGCATCTGCAATAGACAGGATCACCACCTCAATTAGAGACATGTCTCTCTTTGATAGAGGATTGGATGACAAAAGTTATCTTAAACTCAATGGAGCGAAACAGAACTTCTTCTGTTTCACGCAAGCGAAGGAATAAACCCTCAACAGCGTGGACCCCCGCCTATTTTGGCAAGCTCATCACCCCTAGCGCCAAAGTCAAAAGCCTAGGGGTCATTTTTGACTCCTTTATGACAATGGACGCACAAATAGGGTCAGTGGTCAGCGGATCTCACCCATCTACTGCGCCTACTACGCAGACTCACTCCGTTCATCCCTAAAGAAGATCTAGCGGTCGGGTGTGGTGGGAGTATTGTAAACTCCAGGTTGGATTATGCAAATGCCCTTTACCTCGGGACTCCCCAAGTACCAAATCGCTCGTCTGCAAGTCGTTCAGATTACGGCCGCAGACTTGTGACTGGGAAAAAAAAACCCTGGGAATCCATTCACCTTCACTGAGAGCCCTTCATTGGCTGCCAGTCAAAGACAGAATCGCTTTTAAAGCCCTCTGTCTTACGCATAGGATTTATTCCCCTTTGTTCTATTTGCCGATTTTTGATGACGCATTGGACCATACCTAATGGGAGCAAGATCCTGGTAGCTTTTGAGGTCGTGACTTTAAGTGGGTGCCCATAGCGGATCTGTATGTGGGGCTTCCTCCTGTGAGAGCGGAGTAATGGATACATTATGGATTATCCTTTTGCTTTTTTGATGTGGATTTGCTTTTAGTTTTTCTTGTTTTTTGGGTGCCATGGGATATGCCCCCTTTTACTTATGCGAATTAATAAAAGCGCATATCCAAACGCGTTTTGCGATCCACGAATCAGAACCTTGCTCCAGGGTTCCGAAGCCAACTTCAAAGTCCAAAGGAGAAAGAAGATTTGCCGATCCAAGGTCCCAGACTATGGAACGCTTTACCAACCAGCTTCGGTTGGAGGAGAACCACCTAGCATTCAGGAAAAAGGTCAAGACTTTTCTCTTTTGATATCAAAGGAGACAGGAACAACAAGCGCCCAGAGGCGATTCAGTTCGCATGTGCCGCGGCTTATAGTTCTCATCATTCATCATTCTACTTCCCTCCAGTACCCCCCCCCTCCCCGAACCTTTCTAACTTCCCTCCAGTACCCCCCCTCCCCGAACCTTTCTACTTCCCTCCAGTACCCCCCCCTCCCCCGAACCTTTCTACTTCCTCCAGTACCCCCCCCCTCCCCCGAACCTTTTACTTCCCTCCAGAACCTACACCCCCCACTCCCCCCGAACCCTTCTTTTTCTACTTCCCTCCTGTTCCCCCCCTCCCCCCCGAACCTTTCTACTTCCCTCCAGTACCCCCCCCCCTCCCCCGAACCTTTCTACTTCCCTCCAGTTTACCCCAACCCCCCCCCTCCGCACTCCCCTCAGAACCTTTTCTACTTCCCCCTCCAGTAACCCCCCCCTCCCCCCGAACCTCTCCCCCCCTACTTACCTCCAGTACCCCCCCTCCCCCGAACCTCTCTACTTCCCTCCAGTACCCGCCCCCCCCGAACCTTTCTACTTCCCTCCAGTTTACCCCCCCCCCCCTCCCCCAAACCTTTCTACTTCCCCTCCAGTACCCCCCCCCCTCCCCCCAAACCTTTCTACTTCCCTCCAGTACCCCCCCCCCTCCCCCGAACCTTTCTACTTCCCTCCAGTACCCCCCCTCCCCCAAAAACCTTTCTATTTCCCTCCAGTACCCCGCCCCCCCACCCCCGAACCTTTCTACTTCCCTCCAGTACCCCCCCTCCCCCGAACCTCTCTACTTCCCTCCAGTACCCCCCCCTCCCCACCGAACCTCTATACTTCCCTTCCGGTACCCCCCCATCCCCCGAACCTCTCTTACTTCTCTTCGGTAACCCCCCCCTCCCCACGAACTCTCTACTTCCCTCCGGTTACCCCCCCCTCCCCCCCCCCCCCGAACCTACTCGAAACTCTCCCTCCTCAGTACCCCCCCCCTCCCGAACCTCTCTACTCTCCCCAGCAGACCACAAACCTTTCCTCGCCTCTCCTACCACCTTTCTTCTCTCCCCCCCTGTGGTGTGGTACTTACCTCTGGGGTTATATATCTAGGTTGGGGTAATCTATAATTCTGGGGGAGGAGAAAAGAGGGACGGAGGCCGCAGTAGGTGTTCAGATAGGGGTTGTTGTCCCAGATTCTGATATCATCATCATCATCCTCTCCATCATCATCGTCATCATTATAATAACCATATTCATCCAAATATCCGTCATCCGAATCCGCTGGAGGGAAAGAAAAGAGAACGTGTCAGACAAACAGGACGTGGCTTCAACCCGGACCCCATCGCGGGACCCAACATCCACCACATGAAGGGTCTCAGCCCCCATCGCGGGACCCCACATTCACCATATGAAGGCTCTCAGCTCAGCCCCCATCGCGGGACCCCACATCCACCATATGAAGGCTCTCAGCTCAGACCCCATCGCGGGACCCCACATCCACCATATGAAGGGTCTCAGCTCAGCCCCCATCGCGGGACCCTACATCCACCACATGAAGGGTCTCAGCCCCCATCGCGGGACCCCACATTCACCATATGAAAGGTCTCAGCTCGGCCCCCATCGCGGGACTCCACATCCACCATATGAAGGCTCTCAGCTCAGCCCCCATCGCGGGACCCCACATCCACCATATGAAGGGTCTCAGCTCAGCCCCCATCGCGGGACCCCACATCCACCATATGAAGGCTCTCAGCTCAGACCCCATCGCGGGACCCCACATCCACCATATGAAGGGTCTCAGCTCAGCCCCCATCGCGGGACTCCACATACACCATATGAAGGGTCTCAGCTCGGCCCCCATCGCGGGACCCCACATCCACCACATGAAGGGTCTCAGCTCGGCCCCCATCGCGGGACCCCACATCCACTATATGAAGGCTCTCAGCTCGGCCCCCATCGCGGGACCCCACATCCACCACATGAAGGGTCTCAGCTCGGCCCCCATCGCGGGACTCCACATCCACCATATGAAGGGTCTCAGCTCGGCCGCCATCGCGGGACTCCACATCCACTATATGAAGGGTCTCAGCTCGGCCCCTATCGCGGGACCCCACATCCACCATATGAAGGGTCTCAGACCCCATCGCGGGACCCCACATCCACTATATGAAGGGTCTCAGCTCGGCCCCCATCGCGGGACCCCACATCCACCATATGAAGGGTCTCAGCTCGGCCCCCATCGCGGGACCCCACATCCACCACATGAAGGGTCTCAGCTCGGCCCCCATCGCGGGACCCCACATCCACTATATGAAGGCTCTCAGCTCGGCCCCCATCGCGGGACCCCACATCCACCACATGAAGGGTCTCAGCTCAGCCCCCATCGCGGGACTCCACATACACCATATGAAGGGTCTCAGCTCAGCCCCCATATCCACCATATGAAGGGTCTCAGCTCAGCCCCCATCGCGGGACTCCACATCCACCATATGAAGGGTCTCAGCTCGGCCCCTATCGCGGGACCCCACATCCACCATATGAAGGGTCTCAGCCCCCATCACGGGACCCCACATCCACCATATGAAGGGTCTCAGCTCAGCCCCTATCGCGGGACCCCACATCCACCATATGAAGGGTCTCAGCCCCCATCGCGGGACCCCACATCCACTATATGAAGGGTCTCAGCTCGGCCCCCATCGCGGGACCCCACATCCACCATATGAAGGGTCTCAGCTCGGCCCCCATCACGGGACCCCACATCCACCATATGAAGGGTCTCAGCTCGGTCCCCATCACGGGACCCCACATCCACCATATGAAGGGTCTCAGCTCAGCCCCCATCGCGGGACCCTACCTCCACCATATGAAGGGTCTCAGCTCAGCCCCCATATCCACCATATGAAGGGTCTCACCTTGGCCCCCATCGCGGGACTCCGCATCTACCATATGAGGGGTCTCAGCTCGGCCCCCATCGCGGGACCCCACATCCACCATATGAAGGGTCTCAGCCCCCATCACGGGACCCCACATCCACCATATGAAGGGTCTCAGCTCGGCCCCCATCGTGGGACCCCACACCCACCATATGAAGGGTCTCAACCCGGCCCCCATACCCACCATATGAAGGTTCTCAGCTTGGCCCCCATCGCGGGACCCCACATCCACTATATTAAGGGTCTCAGCTCGGCCCCCATCGCGGGACCCCACATCCACCATATGAAGGGTCTCAGCTCGGCCCCCATCGCGGGACCCCACATCCACCATATGAAGGGTCTCAGCCCCCATCGCGGGACCCCACATCCACCATATGAAGGGTCTCAGCTCAGCCCCCATCGCGGGACCCTACCTCCACCATATGAAGGGTCTCAGCTCAGCCCCCATATCCACCATATGAAGGGTCTCACCTTGGCCCCCATCGCGGGACCCCACATCTACCATATGAGGGGTCTCAGCTCGGTCCCCATCGCGGGACCCCACATCCACCATATGAAGGGTCTCAGCCCCCATCACGGGACCCCACATCCACCATATGAAGGGTCTCAGCTCGGCCCCCATCGTGGGACCCCACACCCACCATATGAAGGGTCTCAACCCGGCCCCCATACCCACCATATGAAGGTTCTCAGCTTGGCCCCCATCGCGGGACCCCACATCCACTATATTAAGGGTCTCAGCTCGGCCCCCATCGCGGGACCCCACATCCACCATATGAAGGGTCTCAGCTCGGCCCCCATCGCGGGACCCCACATCCACCATATGAAGGGTCTCAGCCCCCATCGCGGGACCCCACATCCACCATATGAAGGGTCTCAGCTCGGCCCCCATCGTGGGACCCCACACCCACCATATGAAGGGTCTCAACCCGGCCCCCATCGCGGGACCCCACACCCACCATATGAAGGTTCTCAGCTTGGCCCCCATCGCGGGACCCCACATACGAAGGGTCTCAGCTCAGCCGCCATCGTGGGACTCCACATCCACATACGACTGCCCTCTAGTGGTCGTATGAGGGACCTCCTCCCCCATCATGAATGGTCTCCCCTCTAGTGGTCGTATGAGGGACCTCCTCCCCCATCATGAATGGTCTGTCCTCTAGTGGTCGTATGAGGGACCTCCTCCCCCATCATGAATGGTCTGTCCTCTAGTGGTCGTATGAGGGACCTCCTCCCACATTATGAATGGTCTGTCCTCTAGTGGTCGTATGAGGGGCCTCCTCCCCCATCATGAATGGTCTGTCCTCTAGTGGTCGTATGAGGGGCCTCCTCCCCCATCATGAATGGTCTGTCCTCTAGTGGTCGTATGAGGGACCTCCTCCCCCATCATGAATGGTCTGTCCTCTAGTGGTCGTATGAGGGGCCTCCTCCCCCATCATGAATGGTCTGTCCTCTAGTGGTCGTATGAGGGACCTCCTCCCCCATCATGAATGGTCTCCCCTCTAGTGGTCGCATGAGGGACCTCCTCCCCCATCATGAATGGTCTCCCCTCTAGTGGTCGCATGAGGGACCTCCTCCCCCATCATGAATGGTCTCCCCTCTAGTGGTCGTATGAGGGACCTCCTCCCCCATCATGAATGGTCTCCCCCTCTAGTGGGCGTATGAGGGACCTCCTCCCCCATCATGAATGGTCTCCCCTCTAGTGGTCGCATGAGGGACCTCCCCCCCCCCATCATGAATGGTCTGTCCTCTAGTGGTCGTATGAGGGACCTCCCCCCCCATCATGAATGGTCTCCCCTCTAGTGGTGGTATGAGGGACCTCCTCCCCCATCATGAATGGTCTGTCCTCTAGTGGTCGTATGAAGGACCTCCCCCCCCATCATGAATGGTCTCCCCTCTAGTGGTCGTATGAGGGACCTCCTCCCCCATCATGAATGGTCTCCCCTCTAGTGGTCGTATGAGGGACCTCCCCCCCCATCATGAATGGTCTCCCCTCTAGTGGTCGTATGAGGGACATCCCCCCCCCCATCATGAATGGTCTCCCCTCTAGAGGTCGTATGAGGGACCTCCTCCCCCATCATGAATGGTCTGTCCTCTAGTGGTCGTATGAGGGACCTCCTCCCCCCATCATGAATGGTCTCCCCTCTAGTGGTCGTATGAGGGACCTCCTCCCCCCATCATGAATGGTCTGTCCTCTAGTGGTCGTATGAGGGACCTCCTCCCCCATCATGAATGGTCTCCCCTCTAGTGGTCGTATGAGGGACCTCCTCCCCCCATCATGAATGGTCTCCCCTCTAGTGGTCGTATGAGGGACCTCCTCCCCCATCATGAATGGTCTCCCCTCTAGTGGTCGTATGAGGGACCTCCTCCCCCCATCATGAATGGTCTCCCCTCTAGTGGTCGTATGAGGGACCTCCCCCCCCCATCATGAATGGTCTCCCCTCTAGTGGTCGTATGAGGGACCCCCCCGCCCATCATGAATGGTCTCCCCTCTAGTGGTCGCATGAGGGACCTCCTCCCCATCATGAATGGTCTCCCCTCTAGTGGTCGTATGAGGGACCCCCCCCCCCATCATGAATGGTCTCCCCTCTAGTGGTCGTATGATGGACCCCATCCCCCATCATGAATGGTCTGTCCTCTAGTGGTCGTATGAGGGACCCCCCCCCCATCATGAATGGTCTGTCCTCTAGTGGTCGTATGAGGGACCCCCCCCCATCATGAATGGTCTCCCCTCTAGTGGTCGTATGATGGACCTCCTCCCCCATCATGAATGGTCTGTCCTCCCCATTTGCCCCTGAACTCCCCCCCCCCCCGGCGCATTGGCGATCATGGCAGGTCGGCAATATTCTGCCGAAACCATTTGGAGTTTGAGGCAATATGCCGCAATACTGCCAGCCATCACCAAAAAGGCCCTAAGAACTGAGCGACTATTGAGAATCGATCATAGATCGACGGTCAGACATTTCAGCCATTTACCCCAGCCCAAGCACATATCATGTGCTCTGATCAACACAAGATCGGCAGTAAAACACCGACTTGAAATCCGCGACTTCATTCAACAAAAAGATCTAGATTGTCTCTTTATTACAGAGAGCTGGCTCACAGCCGACTGTAACACCATTCTAGGAGAACTGGTGCCAGAAAATTACCGTATTATCACGGAAAACAGAATAGGGCAAAGAGGAGGCGGCCTGGCGGTGATCCACAAGACTCATCTTACGATCACCAAACCAGTCCGCCAAAACCCTCTTCCATTCATGGAAACCCTTACTCTGCAACTTCAAGCAAATTCAAAGGAGACCGTCCACATTCTGCTCTGCTATAGGCCGCCCGGCCCAAAATCGCAGCTGCTATCATCATGGACGGATTTCTTCTCCACTTATACCCTCAACAGCAAACATCTTTTGCTGCTCGGGGATTTCAACCTCTGGGCAAACTCCTCACAGGACCCCATTGCCGACGCCTGTATTGACCACCTGGAAGGATTAGGATTGCAGCAACTAGTATGTGGGCCCACACATGCTTCAGGTCACACACTTGATCTTAGTTTCAGACAAGCTCTGGAAATAAAAATTTTGGAAAATGAAAAGTTGCCATGGACAGACCACCAGGCAATTATATTTAGTATTTCCACCATCCCCCCTGCAACAAAAACATCAAATCCAGTGACAACACACTGGACTAGATGTCAGAAGAAGCTCCACTCGGAACTCTTCAAAACTACTTTAAGGAAGAAAATAGAAACAACTCAGCCACATCAAACGGCCGTTGAAACATTGGAAGCCATAAACTCGGCCATGCTACAGTCAGCCGACTTGGTAGCGTCGAAACGAAGTACCCGCATCCGGAAAAACAACAGCAGCTGGTTTAACAACCAGCTGTCGTTACTGAAGCAAGAACGCAGAAGGGCAGAATCTGCCTGGAAAAGATGTTCTTCAGAGCTAAACCTCTCCATCTACAAGGCGACAACAAGAAAATACCACAAAGAAATTTTCCAAGCCAAGAAAAATTATTTTTCGGAGGCTATCAACGGTGCCCTAAACCGCCCCCGCGAACTCTTCAAGATGGTCACTCAGACCATGGAACCAGAATGCATTGAAGCCCCCAGTTCAGACACACAAGAATTTTGCAATGAACTATCGGATTGCTTCATTGATAAAATCGAGGCAATCCGTGAAAGCATTCAGCAAAACAATTCCCCCCTCAGCCCCCCCTGCAGCCGCTCACACAACACCCATAGTAATTCTCCGTTATCAGGTAAGTTTACCCTGGAACCCATCTCCATCGACACCACTAAAAATGTCATTTGTACTCTGCGTAATAGCACAGCGCCAAATGACATTATCCCCACAAAACTGCTGAAGGAATGCGCCTACATCCTGGCTCCTCCCATCACGCAACTTATCAACCAGTCTTTCTTGGAAGGCATAGTGCCCGCGCAGTTGAAAGAAGGTATAATCCAACCCATCCTGAAGAAACCCAATCTGGATCCAAAGGACCCACTCCACCGCCGGCCCATAACAAGCCTCAATGTACTCTCAAAGGTAATGGAAAAAGTAGTGGTACAACAGCTGCAACAGCATCTGGATACCCACAAGCTACTTGACCCATTGCAATCAGGCTTCCGTCCCGGACACGGGACGGAAACAGCACTGCTGAAAGTATGGGACGATGTTCTCGAGGCCGCAGACGAAGGAGAATCTTGTCTTCTAGTTCTGTTGGACCTAAGTGCAGCTTTTGACACTGTAGACCACAAACTGTTACTGACTCGGCTTGCTGAAGTAGCCAGAGTCGCAGAAGGCGATTTATCTTGGTTCTCCTCTTTTCTGGAAAACCGATCGCAAACAGTGAAGTTAGGACCTTTTACGTCTGAGAAACGCACAGTAACATGCGGAGTCCCTCAAGGATCGCCTCTGTCACCAGTGCTGTTTAACATCTATCTTCGTCCTCTTTTTGAGATTATCAGCAGCAAAAAACTGCTCTACCACTCATACGCAGATGATACGCAACTGTATTTCCGCATTGGCAACAAAAAGGATCACCACCTCAATCTAGAGACATGCCTCTCTTTGATAGAGGACTGGATGACAAAGAGTTATCTTACACTCAACGGAGCGAAAACAGAACTTCTTCTGTTTCACGCCAAGCGCAGGAATCAACTTTCAACAGCGTGGACCCCCCCGCCTATTTTGGGCAAAATCATCACCCCTAGCGCCAAAGTCAAAAGCCTAGGGGTCATTTTTGACTCCTTTATGACAATGGACGCACAAATAGGGTCAGTAGTCAGCGGATCCCACCATCTGCTGCGCCTACTACGCAGACTCACTCCGTTCATCCCTAAAGAAGATTTAGCGGTCGTGGTGGGAGCAATTGTAAACTCCAGACTGGATTATGCAAACGCCCTTTACCTCGGACTCCCCAAGTACCAAATCGCTCGTCTGCAAGTCGTTCAAAATACGGCCGCCAGACTGGTGACTGGGAAAAAACCCTGGGAATCCATCTCACCTTCACTGAGAGCCCTGCATTGGCTGCCAATCAAAGACAGAATTACTTTTAAAGCTCTCTGTCTTACGCATAGATGTGTCCATGGGAATGCCCCCCTTTATTTATGCGAAATAATAAAAGCGCATAATCCCAATCGCGTTTTGCGATCCACGAATCAGAACCTACTCCAGGTTCCGAAAGCCAACTTCAAGTCCAAAGGAGAAAGAAGATTCGCGATCCAAGGTCCCAGACTATGGAACGCTTTACCAACCAGCATTCGGTTGGAGGAGAACCACCTAGCATTCAGGAAAAAGGTCAAGACTCTTCTCTTTTGATATCAAAGGAGACTGGAACAACAAGCGCCCAGAGGCGATTCAGTTCGCATGTGCCGCGCTATACAAGTTTTCATTCATTCATTCAGTGGTCGTATGAGGGACCCCTCCCCCATCATGAATGGTCTCCCCTCTAGTGGTCGTATGAGGGACCCCCTCCCCCATCATGAATGGTCTCCCCTCTAGTGGTCGTATGAGGGACCTCCTCCCCCATCATGAATGGTCTCCCCTCTAGTGGTCGTATGAGGGACCCCCTCCCCCATCATGAATGGTCTCCCCTCTAGTGGTCGTATGAGGGACCTCCCCCCCCCCATCATGAATGGTCTCCCCTCTAGTGGTCGTATGAGGAACCTCCCCCATCATGAATGGTCTGTCCTCTAGTGGTCGTATGAGGGACCTCCTCCCCCATCATGAATGGTCTCCCCTCTAGTGGTCGTATGAGGGACCTCCTCCTCCATCATGAATGGTCTCCCCTCTAGTGGTCGTATGAGGGACCTCCTCCCCCATCATGAATGGTCTCCCCTCTAGTGGTCGTATGAGGGACCTCCTCCCCCATCATGAATGGTCTCCCCTCTAGTGGTCGTATGAGGGACCCCCCCCCCCCCCCATCATGAATGGTCTGTCCTCTAGTGGTCGTATGAGGGACCTCCTCCCCCATCATGAATGGTCTGTCCTCTAGTGGTCGTATGAGGGACCCCCTCCCCCATCATGAATGGTCTCCCCTATAGTGGTCGTATGAGGGACCTCCCCCCCCCCCCCCATCATGAATGGTCTCCCCTCTAGTGGTCGTATGAGGAACCTCCCCCATCATGAATGGTCTCCCCTCTAGTGGTCGTATGAGGGACCCCCCTCCCCCATCATGAATGGTCTCCCCTCTAGTGGTCGTATGAGGGACCTCCCCCCCATCATGAATGGTCTCCCCTCTAGTGGTCGTATGAGGGACCTCCTCCCCCATCATGAATGGTCTCCCCTCTAGTGGTCGTATGAGGGACCCCCCCCCCCCATCATGAATGGTCTGTCCTCTAGTGGTCGTATGAGGGACCTCCTCCCCCATCATGAATGGTCTCCCCTCTAGTGGTCGTATGAGGGACCTCCCCCCCATCATGAATGGTCTCCCCTCTAGTGGTCGTATGAGGGACCTCCTCCCCCATCATGAATGGTCTCCCCTCTAGTGGTCGTATGAGGAACCTCCCCCATCATGAATGGTCTCCCCTCTAGTGGTCGTATGAGGAACTCCTCCCCCATCATGAATGGTCTGTCCTCTAGTGGTCGTATGAGGGACCTCCTCCCCCATCATGAATGGTCTCCCCTCTAGTGGTCGTATGAGGGACCTCCTCCCCCATCATGAATGGTCTCCCCTCTAGTGGTCGTATGAGGGACCTCCCCCCCATCATGAATGGTCTCCCCTCTAGTGGTCGTATGAGGAACCTCCCCCATCATGAATGGTCTCCCCTCTAGTGGTCGTATGAGGAACTCCTCCCCCATCATGAATGGTCTGTCCTCTAGTGGTCGTATGAGGGACCTCCTCCCCCATCATGAATGGTCTCCCCTCTAGTGGTCATATGAGAGACCTCCTCCCCCATCATGAATGGTCTGTCCTCTAGTGGTCGTATGAGGGACCCCCCCCCCCCCCATCATGAATGGTCTGTCCTCTAGTGGTCGTATGAGGGACCTCCTCCCCCATCATGAATGGTCTGTCCTCTAGTGGTCGTATGAGGGACCCCCTCCCCCATCATGAATGGTCTCCCCTATAGTGGTCGTATGAGGGACCTCCCCCCCCCCCCATCATGAATGGTCTCCCCTCTAGTGGTCGTATGAGGAACCTCCCCCATCATGAATGGTCTCCCCTCTAGTGGTTGTATGAGGGACCTCCTCCTCCATCATGAATGGTCTCCCCTCTAGTGGTCGTATGAGGGACCCCCTCCCCCATCATGAATGGTCTCCCCTCTAGTGGTCGTATGAGGGACCTCCCCCCCATCATGAATGGTCTCCCCTCTAGTGGTCGTATGAGGGACCCCCTCCCCCATCATGAATGGTCTCCCCTCTAGTGGTCGTATGAGGAACCTCCCCCATCATGAATGGTCTCCCCTCTAGTGGTCGTATGAGGGACCTCCCCCCCCCCCCCCATCATGAATGAATGAATGAATGAATGAAGAACTTGTATAGCGCAGCACATGCGAAATAAATCGCCTCTGGGCGCTTGTTGTTCCTTTCTCCTTTGAGATCAAAAGAGAAGAGTCTTGATCTTTCTCCTGAAGACCAAGTAGTTCTCCTCCAACCGAATGCTGGCTGGTAAGGCGTTCCATAGTCTGGGACCTTGGACAGCGAATCTCCTGTCTCCTTTGGACTTGTATCTGGCTTTCGGTATCTGAAGCCGATTTTGGTTATTGGATCGTAGAATACGATTGGGATTGTAAATTTTTAATTTTTCGCATAGATAATGGGGAGCATTCCCATGGATACATCTATGCGTTAGACAGAGTGCTTTAAAGGTGATTCTGTCTTTGACTGGTAGCCAGTGAAGGGATCTCAACGAGGGTGAGATTGATTCCCAGGGTTTTTTCCCAGTCACAAGTCTGGCGGCCGTATTTTGAACGACTTGAAGACGAGCGATTTGGTACTTGGGGAGTCCGAGGTAAAGGGCATTTGCATAGTCCAATCTGGAGTTTACAATCGCTCCCACCACGACCGCTATGTCTTTCTTGGGAATAAAAGGCGTGAGTCTGCGTAGTAGGCGCAGCAGATAGTGAGATCCGCTGACTACTGCCCCTATTTGTGCGTTCATTGTCATGTCGGAGTCAAAGATGACCCCAAGACTTTTGACTTTGGCGCTAGGGGTGATGACTTTGCCCAGAATGGGCGGGGGGATCCAGGTTGTTATCGATTGATTGCTACGCTTGGCGTGAAACAGAAGAAGTTCTGTTTTCGCTCCGTTGAGTTTGAGATAACTCTTTGTCATCCAATCCTCTATCAAAGAGAGGCATGTCTCTAGATTGAGGTGGTGATCCTTTTTATTGCAAATGCGGAAGTACAGTTGCGTGTCGTCTGCGTAAGAGTGATATAGCAGTTTTTGGCTGCTGATGATATCAAAAAGAGGACGCACATAGATGTTGAATAACATCGGCGACAGGGGAGATCCTTGAGGGACCCCGCACGATAATGTGCGTTGTTTAGAAGTGAAGGGTCCTAGCTTCACTATTTCCGATCGGTTTTCCACAAAAGAGGAGAACCAGGATAGATCGCTTTCTGCGACTTTGGCTATTTTAGCCAGCCGAGTCAATAACAGCTTGTGATCAACTGTATCAAAGGCTGCGCTTAGGTCCAGCAGAACCAGAAGAGAAGATTCTCCTTCGTCTGCGGCCTCAAGAACGTCGTCCCATATCTTAAGCAATGCTGTTTCCGTCCCGTGTCCGGGACGGAATCCCGATTGCAATGGGTCGAGTAAGTTGTGGGTATCTAGATGCTGTTGCAGCTGCAGTACCACTGCCTTCTCCATTACCTTGGAGAGAACATTTAGGCCTGTTATGGGGCGCCAGTTAAGTGGGTCCTTAGGATCCAGGGTGGCTTTCTTCAAGATGGGTTGAATGAAGCCCTCCTTCAGCTGGGAGGGCATTTTGCCCTCCCTGAAGGATTGGTTAATAAGCTGCGTGACAGGAGGTGCCAGGATGTCGGCGCATTCCTTCAGCAGTTTGGTGGGGATAATATCATTTGGCGCAGTGCTGTTGCGCAGAGTGCCGATGATATTTTTAGTGGTCTGAATGGAGATGGGTTCCAGCGTGAACTCACCAAACTGTGGTGAATTGCTGCCGGTGCTGTGTAAATGACTACGGGGGGGGCTGGGAGAGCAATTGTTCTGCTGAATGCTTTGCCGGATTGCCTCAATTTTGTTAATGAAGCAATCCGACAATTCATCGCAAAATTCTTGTGTATCCAAGCTGGGGGCTTCAAGACATCCTGGATTCATGGTCTGAGTGACCAGCTTGAAGAGTTCGCGGGGGCGATTTAGGGCACCGTTGATAGCCTCAGAAAAATAGTTTTTCTTGGCTTCGAAGATTTGCTTGTAGTATTTTCTGGTTATTGCCTTGTAAATCGCGAGGTTCTCATCTGAAGGGTTTCTTTTCCAGGCAGCTTCTGCCCTTCTGCGCTCTTGCTTCAGTAACGCCAGCTGGTTGTTGAACCAGCCGGCATTGTTTTTCCTGATCTGGGTCTTTCGTTTCGGCGCTATCAAGTCAGCTGACTGCAATAGTGCTGTATTTATGGCCTCTAGTGTTTCTTCCGCTGTTTGGTGCGGCTGAATTGTGTTTATTTTTCCCCCTAACGTGGCTTTGAAGAGTTCCGAATGGAGCTTCTTCTGACATCTGGTCCAGTGTGTTGTCACTGGATTTGATGTTTTTGTTAAGGGGTGGAATTCGGCAATAATGAATTTGATTGCATGGTGATCTGTCCATGGCAATGGTTCATTTTCCAAGATTTTTATTTCCAGATCTTGTCTGAAAATAAGATCGAGCGTGTGACCTGAAGCATGTGTGGGCCCACATACTAGTTGCTGAAGCCCTAATCCTTCCAGGTGGTCGATGCAGGCATCGGCAATGGGGTCTTGCGGGGAGTTGGCCCAGAGGTTGAAGTCCCCGAGCATCAAAAGGTGTTTGCTATTCAGGGTATAAGTGGAGACAAAATCCGTCAAGGATGGGAGCAGCTGCGACTTAGGGCCAGGTGGCCTATAGCAGAGTAGAATCCGGACGGTCTCCTGGCCGTTTACTTGCAGTTGAAGAGTAAGGGTTTCCATGAATGGAAGAGGGTTTTGGAGGCTTGGTTTTGTGATCGCAAGACGCGTCTTATGGATCACCGCCAGTCCTCCTCCTCTTTGCCCTATTCTGTTTTCCGTTATAATACGGTAGTTTTCTGGCACCAATTCTCCTAGAATGGTGTTACAGTCGGCTGTGAGCCAGCTCTCTGTAATGAAGAGGCAGTCTAGATCGTGTAGTAGAATGAAATCATGGATTTCAAGTCGGTGTTTTACCGCCGATCTTGTGTTGATCAGAGCACATGCAATGCGCTTAGGTTGGGGTAAACGGCTAAAATTTTTGACGGTCGATCGTCGATCGATCCTCAAAAGGTGCTCAATTCTTAGGGTCTTTTTGGTGATGGCTGGCAGCATTGCGGCGAAACGCCTCAAATTCCAAATGGTTTCTGCGGAGTACCGCCGATCAGCCATGGTCGCCATTCACCGGGGGAAAAGTCGTTCCTTTTGGTGGCGATGAAGAGAGGATTCAATGAATCCTCCCGGCTTGGTCCAGAGGAAGGCAAAAAACCCCTAGCCGTGCTATGCCAATTTGCCTTTGGTAGGGGAAAAAATTCCTTCCTGATCCCTGAAAGGCGATCGGGCAAGCCCCTGGATCAAGTGCTATTAAGTTGTGACAGGGGGGGTGGGGGGGAAGCTGACACTGCTGACACTGCTGGGTGTACCAAGATGGCCGCCGACCAGGAGCAGAGCATGGGACCCAGGCTGGTATGTAGCCAGCTGGGTGGATTAGTGAGCCAGGGGGGGGGGCTGGTTGTTGAGGCCAGGGGTGGATGAGTACCCACAGTGGTTGGGGGTGAGCTCCTGGGGGCTACAACCAAAGATTTGGCCGAAAATGCGGCGCGCCGCTAGGCCGCGGATGAAGCCGCGGCCTTTTCTAAGCCGCGGCGGCCGCGAATCCGTGACGGCCGGCGCGGTTCAGGGGAGCAAACGGGAAATCGCGGGGAGGCTCCGAGGGGAAGGTTTTGCTGACAGGTGGGTGGTAATGTGGGGTAAGAAGAGGGAAGGAGACCCCAGCGTTCAGCCGATTCGGCGGCTTATCCTGATAAGGACGGCCGCCAATCGGTTCCAGGGAAGGTGATGGAAGGTAGGGTCTACCTGGGGAGGATGCTCAAGGAGGTGGAGGGGGTGGTGGAGATGGCCCCTATGTCAGGGGCTTACCTTGAGGCTCACGGTGGGAGAGAAGAGAACCAAGGGATCCAGGGGCGGCTCAGGGTCAGAGCAGATCAGACAGCAGAGGCTGAAGCAGGGGGAGGAAAACCCTGCCTGTCTGGCTCCAGGAGCCGTACGCCCTACTGTTAGGACGCACGCCGATTACTACTGGAGTCAGTTCTAGCCCTGGGGAGGAGTCACTCTTTCAGACTCAATCCTGGAGAGCAGGAATGGTCTCCCCTCTAGTGGTCGTATGAGGAACCTCCCCCATCATGAATGGTCTCCCCTCTAGTGGTCGTATGAGGGACCCCCTCCCCCATCATGAATGGTCTCCCCTCTAGTGGTCGTATGAGGGACCTCCCCCCCCATCATGAATGGTCTCCCCTCTAGTGGTCGTATGAGGGACCTCCTCCCCCATCATGAATGGTCTGTCCTCTAGTGGTCGTATGAAGGACCTCCCCCCCCCATCATGAATGGTCTCCCCTCTAGTGGTCGTATGAGGGACCTCCTCCCCCATCATGAATGGTCTCCCCTCTAGTGGTCGTATGAGGGACCTCCCCCCCATCATGAATGGTCTCCCCTCTAGTGGTCGTATGAGGGACCTCCCCCCCCCCCCATCATGAATGGTCTCCCCTCTAGAGGTCGTATGAGGGACCTCCTCCCCCATCATGAATGGTCTGTCCTCTAGTGGTCGTATGAGGGACCTCCTCCCCCCATCATGAATGGTCTCCCCTCTAGTGGTCGTATGAGGGACCTCCTCCCCCATCATGAATGGTCTCCCCTCTAGTGGTCGTATGAGGGACCTCCTCCCCCCATCATGAATGGTCTCCCCTCTAGTGGTCGTATGAGGGACCTCCTCCCCCATCATGAATGGTCTGTCCTCTAGTGGTCGTATGAGGGACCTCACCCCCCCATCATGAATGGTCTGTCCACTAGTGGTCGTATGAGGGACCTCCCCCCCCCATCATGAATGGTCTCCCCTCTAGTGGTCGTATGAGGGACCTCCTCCTCCATCATGAATGGTCTCCCCTCTAGTGGTCGTATGAGGGACCTCCTCCCCCATCATGAATGGTCTCCCCTCTAGTGGTCGTATGAGGGACCTCCTCCCCCATCATGAATGGTCTGTCCTCTAGTGGTCGTATGAGGGACCTCCTCCCCCATCATGAATGGTCTCCCCTCTAGTGGTCGTATGAGGGACCTCCTCCCCCATCATGAATGGTCTGTCCTCTAGTGGTCGTATGAGGGACCTCCTCCCCCCATCATGAATGGTCTGTCCTCTAGTGGTCGTATGAGGGACCTCCTCCCCATCATGAATGGTCTCCCCTCTAGTGGTCGTATGAGGAACCTCCCCCATCATGAATGGTCTCCCCTCTAGTGGTCGTATGAGGGACCTCCTCCCCATCATGAATGGTCTGTCCTCTAGTGGTCGTATGAGGGACCTCCCCCCCCATCATGAATGGTCTCCCCTCTAGTGGTCGTATGAGGGACCTCCTCCCCCATCATGAATGGTCTCCCCTCTAGTGGTCGTATGAGGGACCTCCTCCCCCATCATGAATGGTCTCCCCTCTAGTGGTCGTATGAGGGACCTCCTCCCCCATCATGAATGGTCTCCCCTCTAGTGGTCGTATGAGGGACCTCCTCCCCCATCATGAATGGTCTCCCCTCTAGTGGTCGTATGAGGGACCTCCTCCCCCCATCATGAATGGTCTCCCCTCTAGTGGTCGTATGAGGGACCTCCTCCCCCATCATGAATGGTCTGTCCTCTAGTGGTCGTATGAGGGACCTCCTCCCCCATCATGAATGGTCTCCCCTCTAAAGGTCGTATGAGGAACTCCTCCCCCATCATGAATGGTCTCCCCTCTAGTGGTCGTATGAGGGACCTCCCCCCCCCCATAATGAATGGTCTGTCCTCTAGTGGTCGTATGAGGGACCTCCCCCCCCATCATGAATGGTCTGTCCTCTAGTGGTGGTATGAGGGACCTCCCCCCCATCATGAATGGTCTCCCCTCTAGTGGTCGTATGAGGGACCTCCCCCCCATCATGAATGGTCTCCCCTCTAGTGGTCGTATGAGGGACCTCCCCCCCATCATGAATGGTCTCCCCTCTAGTGGTCGTATGAGGAACCTGCCCCATCATGAATGGTCTCCCCTCTAGTGGTGGTATGAGGGACCTCCCCCCCATCATGAATGGTCTCCCCTCTAGTGGTCGTATGAGGGACCTCCTCCCCCATCATGAATGGTCTGTCCTCTAGTGGTCGCATGAGGGACCTCCTCCCCCATCATGAATGGTCTCCCCTCTAGTGGTGGTATGAGGGACCTCCCCCCCATCATGAATGGTCTCCCCTCTAGTGGTCGTATGAGGGACCTCCTCCCCCCATCATGAATGGTCTGTCCTCTAGTGGTGGTATGAGGGACCTCCTCCCACCATCATGAATGGTCTGTCCTCTAGTGGTCGTATGAGGGACCTCCTCCCCCATCATGAATGGTCTCCCCTCTAGTGGTCATATGAGGGACCTCCTCCCCCATCATGAATGGTCTGTCCTCTAGTGGTCGTATGAGGGACCTCCCCCCCCATCATGAATGGTCTCCCCTCTAGTGGTCGTATGAGGGACCTCCTCCCCCCATCATGAATGGTCTCCCCTCTAGTGGTCGTATGAGGGACCCCCCCCCCCATCATGGATGGTCTGTCCTCTAGTGGTCGTATGAGGGACCTCCTCCCCCCATCATGAATGGTCTCCCCTCTAGTGGTCGTATGAGGGACCTCCTCCCCCCATCATGAATGGTCTCCCCTCTAGTGGTCGTATGAGGAACCTCCCCCATCATGAATGGTCTCCCCTCTAGTGGTGGTATGAGGGACCTCCCCCCCATCATGAATGGTCTCCCCTCTAGTGGTGGTATGAGGAACCTCCCCCATCATGAATGGTCTCCCCTCTAGTGGTCATATGAGGGACCTCCTACCCCATCATGAATGGTCTGTCCTCTAGTGGTCGTATGAGGGACCTCCCCCCCCATCATGAATGGTCTCCCCTCTAGTGGTCGTATGAGGGACCTCCTCCCCCCATCATGAATGGTCTCCCCTCTAGTGGTCGTATGAGGGACCTCCTCCCCCATCATGAATGGTCTGTCCTCTAGTGGTCGTATGAGGGACCTCCTCCCCCATCATGAATGGTCTCCCTTCTAGTGGTCGTATGAGGGACCTCCTCCCCCATCATGAATGGTCTGTCCTCTAGTGGTCGTATGAGGGACCTCCTCCCCCATCATGAACGGTCTCCCCTCTAGTGGTCGTATGAGGGACCTCCTCCCCCATCATGAATGGTCTGTCCTCTAGTGGTCGTATGAGGGACCCCCCCCCCATCATGAATGGTCTCCCCTCTAGTGGTCGTATGAGGGACCTCCCCCATCATGAATGGTCTCCCCTCTAGTGGTCGTATGAGGGACCTCCTCCCCCCATCATGAATGGTCTGTCCTCTAGTGGTCGTATGAGGGACCTCCCCCCCCCATCATGAATGGTCTCCCCTCTAGTGGTCGTATGAGGGACCTCCCCCATCATGAATGGTCTCCCCTCTAGTGGTCGTATGAGGGACCTCCCCCCCCCATAATGAATGGTCTCCCCTCTAGTGGTCGTATGAGGGACCTCCCCCCCCCATAATGAATGGTCTCCCCTCTAGTGGTCGTATGAGGGACCTCCCCCCCCCATAATGAATGGTCTCCCCTCTAGTGGTCGTATGAGGGACCTCCCCCCCATCATGAATGGTCTCCCCTCTAGAGGTCGTATGAGGGACCTCCCCCCCATCATGAATGGTCTCCCCTCTAGTGGTCGTATGAGGAACTCCTCCCCCATCATGAATGGTCTCCCCTCTAGTGGTCGTATGAGGGACCCCCCCCCCCCCATAATGAATGGTCTGTCCTCTAGTGGTCGTATGAGGGACCTCCTCCCCATCATGAATGGTCTCCCCTCTAGTGGTCGTATGAGGGACCTCCTCCCCCATCATGAATGGTCTGTCCTCTAGTGGTGGTATGAGGGACCTCCCCCCCATCATGAATGGTCTCCCCTCTAGTGGTCGTATGAGGAACCTCCCCCATCATGAATGGTCTCCCCTCTAGTGGTGGTATGAGGGACCTCCCCCCATCATGAATGGTCTCCCCTCTAGTGGTGGTATGAGGGACCTCCTCCCCCATCATGAATGGTCTGTCCTCTAGTGGTCGCATGAGGGACCTCCTCCCCCATCATGAATGGTCTGTCCTCTAGTGGTCGCATGAGGGACCTCCTCCCCCATCATGAATGGTCTCCCCTCTAGTGGTCGTATGAGGGACCTCCCCCCCATCATGAATGGTCTCCCCTCTAGTGGTCGTATGAGGGACCTCCCCCCCATCATGAATGGTCTCCCCTCTAGTGGTCGTATGAGGGACCTCCTCCCCATCATGAATGGTCTCCCCTCTAGTGGTCGTATGAGGGACCTCCTCCCCCATCATGAATGGTCTGTCCTCTAGTGGTCGTATGAGGGACCTCCTCCCCCATCATGAATGGTCTCCCCTCTAGTGGTCGTATGAGGAACTCCTCCCCCATCATGAATGGTCTCCCCTCTAGTGGTCGTATGAGGGACCTCCCCCCCCCCATAATGAATGGTCTCCCCTCTAGTGTTCGTATGAGGGACCTCCCCCCCATCATGAATGGTCTCCCCTCTAGTGGTGGTATGAGGGACCTCCCCCCCATCATGAATGGTCTCCCCTCTAGTGGTCGTATGAGGAACCTCCCCCATCATGAATGGTCTCCCCTCTAGTGGTCGTATGAGGGAACTCCTCCCCATCATGAATGGTCTGTCCTCTAGTGGTCGTATGAGGGACCTCCCCCCCATCATGAATGGTCTGTCCTCTAGTGGTGGTATGAGGGACCTCCCCCCCATCATGAATGGTCTCCCCTCTAGTGGTCGTATGAGGAACCTCCCCCATCATGAATGGTCTCCCCTCTAGTGGTCGTATGAGGGAACTCCTCCCCATCATGAATGGTCTGTCCTCTAGTGGTCGTATGAGGGACCTCCCCCCCATCATGAATGGTCTGTCCTCTATGGTGGTATGAGGGACCTCCCCCCCATCATGAATGTCTCCCCTCTAGTGGTCGTATGAGGGACCTCCTCCCCCATCATGAATGGTCTCCCCTCTAGTGGTCGTATGAGGGACCTCCTCCCCCATCATGAATGGTCTGTCCTCTAGTGGTCGTATGAGGGACCTCCCCCCCCCATCATGAATGGTCTCCCCTCTAGTGGTCGTATGAGGGACCTCCTCCCCCATCATGAATGGTCTGTCCTCTAGTGGTCGTATGAGGGACCTCCTCCCCCATCATGAATGGTCTGTCCTCTAGTGGTCGTATGAGGGACCTCCCTCCCCCATCATGAATGGTCTCCCCTCTAGTGAGGGACCTCCTCCCCCATCATGTCGTATGAGAGACCTCCTCCCCCATCATGAATGGTCTCCCCTCTAGTGGTCGTATGAGGGACCTCCCCCCCCCATCATGAATGGTCTCCCCTCTAGTGGTCGTATGAGGGACCTCCCCCCCCATAATGAATGGTCTGTCCTCTAGTGGTCGTATGAGAGACCTCCTCCCCCATCATGAATGGTCTCCCCTCTAGTGGTCGTATGAGGGACCTCCCCCCCATCATGAATGGTCTCCCCTCTAGTGGTCGTATGAGGGAACTCCTCCCCCATCATGAATGGTCTGTCCTCTAGTGGTCGTATGAGGGACCCCCTCCCCCCATCATGAATGGTCTGTCCTCTAGTGGTCGTATGAGGGACCTCCCCCCCCATCATGAATGGTCCGTCCTCTAGTGGTCGTATGAGGGACCTCCTCCCCCATCATGAATGGTCTCCCCTCTAGTGGTCGTATGAGGGAACTCCTCCCCATCATGAATGGTCTCCCCTCTAGTGGTCGTATGAGGGACCTCCCCCCCATCATGAATGGTCTCCCCTCTAGAGGTCGTATGAGGGACCTCCTCCCCCATCATAATTGGTCTCCCCTCTAGTGGTCGTATGAGGGACCTCCCCCCCCATCATGAATGGTCTCCCCTCTAGTGGTCGTATGAGGGACCCCCCCCCCCCCATCATGAATGGTCTGTCCTCTAGTGGTCGTATGAGGGACCTCCTCCCCCATCATGAATGGTCTCCCCTCTAGTGGTCGTATGAGGGACCTCCTCCCCCATCATGAATGGTCTGTCCTCTAGTGGTCGTATGAGGGACCTCCTCCCCCATCATGAATGGTCTCCCCTCTAGTGGTCGTATGAGGGACCTCCTCCCCCATCATGAATGGTCTCCCCTCTAGTGGTCGTATGAGGGACCTCCTCCCCCATCATGAATGGTCTGTCCTCTAGTGGTCGTATGAGGGACCTCCTCCCCCATCATGAATGGTCTGTCCTCTAGTGGTCGTATGAGGGACCTCCTCCCCCATCATGAATGGTCTCCCCTCTAGTGGTCGTATGAGGGACCTCCTCCCCCATCATGAATGGTCTGTCCTCTAGTGGTCGTATGAGGGACCTCCCCCCCCCATAATGAATGGTCTGTCCTCTAGTGGTCGTATGAGGGACCTCCCCCCCATCATGAATGGTCTGTCCTCTAGTGGTCGTATGAGGGACCTCCTCCCCCATCATGAATGGTCTCCCCTCTAGTGGTCGTATGAGGGACCTCCTCCCCCATCATGAATGGTCTGTCCTCTAGTGGTCGTATGAGGGACCTCCTCCCCCATCATGAATGGTCTCCCCTCTAGTGGTCGTATGAGGGACCTCCTCCCCCATCATGAATGGTCTGTCCTCTAGTGGTCGTATGAGGGACCTCCCCCCCCCATAATGAATGGTCTGTCCTCTAGTGGTCGTATGAGGGACCTCCCCCCCATCATGAATGGTCTGTCCTCTAGTGGTCGTATGAGGGACCTCCCCCCCATCATGAATGGTCTGTCCTCTAGTGGTGGTATGAGGGACCTCCCCCCCATCATGAATGGTCTCCCCTCTAGTGGTCGTATGAGGAACCTCCCCCATCATGAATGGTCTCCCCTCTAGTGGTCGTATGAGGGAACTCCTCCCCATCATGAATGGTCTGTCCTCTAGTGGTCGTATGAGGGACCTCCCCCCCATCATGAATGGTCTGTCCTCTAGTGGTGGTATGAGGGACCTCCCCCCCATCATGAATGGTCTCCCCTCTAGTGGTCGTATGAGGAACCTCCCCCATCATGAATGGTCTCCCCTCTAGTGGTCGTATGAGGGAACTCCTCCCCATCATGAATGGTCTGTCCTCTAGTGGTCGTATGAGGGACCTCCCCCCCCCATCATGAATGGTCTCCCCTCTAGTGGTCGTATGAGGGACCTCCTCCCCCATCACGAATGGTCTCCCCTCTAGTGGTCGTATGAGGGACCTCCTCCCCCATCATGAATGGTCTCCCCTCTAGTGGTCGTATGAGGGACCTCCCCCCCATCATGAATGGTCTCCCCTCTAGTGGTCGTATGAGGGACCTCCCCCCCCCATAATGAATGGTCTGTCCTCTAGTGGTCGTATGAGGGACCTCCTCCCCCATCATGAATGGTCTCCCCTCTAGTGGTCGTATGAGGGACCTCCTCCCCCATCATGAATGGTCTCCCCTCTAGTGGTCGTATGAGGGACCTCCCCCCCATCATGAATGGTCTCCCCTCTAGTGGTCGTATGAGGGACCTCCTCCCCATCATGAATGGTCTGTCCTCTAGTGGTCGTATGAGGGACCTCCCCCCCCATCATGAATGGTCCGTCCTCTAGTGGTCGTATGAGGGACCTCCTCCCCCATCATGAATGGTCTCCAATCTAGTGGTCGTATGAGGGAACTCCTCCCCATCATGAATGGTCTCCCCTCTAGTGGTCGTATGAGGGACCTCCCCCCCATCATGAATGGTCTCCCCTCTAGAGGTCGTATGAGGGACCTCCCCCCCATCATGAATGGTCTCCCCTCTAGTGGTCGTATGAGGGACCTCCCCCCTCCCCATCATGAATGGTCTCCCCTCTAGTGGTCGTATGAGGGACCTCCCCCCCCATCATGAATGGTCTCCCCTCTAGTGGTCGTATGAGGGACCCCCCCCCCCATCATGAATGGTCTGTCCTCTAGTGGTCGTATGAGGGACCTCCTCCCCCCATCATGAATGGTCTCCCCTCTAGTGGTCGTATGAGGGACCTCCCCCCCCATCATGAATGGTCCGTCCTCTAGTGGTCGTATGAGGGACCTCCTCCCCCATCATGAATGGTCTCCCCTCTAGTGGTCGTATGAGGGACCTCCTCCCCCCATCATGAATGGTCTGTCCTCTAGTGGTCGTATGAGGGACCTCCCCCCCCATCATGAATGGTCTCCCCTCTAGTGGTCGTATGAGGGACCTCCCCCCCATCATGAATGGTCTGTCCTCTAGTGGTCGTATGAGGGAACTCCTCCCCATCATGAATGGTCTCCCCTCTAGTGGTCGTATGAGGGACCTCCCCCCCATCATGAATGGTCTCCCCTCTAGAGGTCGTATGAGGGACCTCCTCCCCCATCATGAATGGTCTCCCCTCTAGTGGTCGTATGAGGGACCTCCCCCCCCACCATGAATGGTCTCCCCTCTAGTGGTCGTATGAGGGACCCCCCCCCCCCCCATCATGAATGGTCTGTCCTCTAGTGGTCGTATGAGGGAACTCCTCCCCCATCATGAATGGTCTCCCCTCTAGTGGTCGTATGAGGGACCTCCCCCCCATAATGAATGGTCTGTCCTCTAGTGGTCGTATGAGGGACCTCCTCCCCCCATCATGAATGGTCTCCCCTCTAGTGGTCGTATGAGGGACCTCCTCCCCCATCATGAATGGTCTCCCCTCTAGTGGTCGCATGAGGGACCTCCTCCCCCATCATGAATGGTCTCCCCTCTAGTGGTCGTATGAGGGACCTCCCCCCCCCATCATGAATGGTCTGTCCTCTAGTGGTTGTATGAGGGACCTCCTCCCCCCATCATGAATGGTCTCCCCTCTAGTGGTCGTATGAGGGACCTCCCCCCCATCATGAATGGTCTCCCCTCTAGTGGTCATATGAGGGACCTCCTCCCCCATCATGAATGGTCTCCCCTCTAGTGGTCGTATGAGGGACCTCCTCCCCCCATCATGAATGGTCTCCCCTCTAGTGGTCGTATGAGGGACCTCCTCCCCCATCATGAATGGTCTCCCCTCTAGTGGTCGTATGAGGGACCTCCTCCCCCCATCATGAATGGTCTCCCCTCTAGTGGTCGTATGAGGGACCTCCTCCCCCATCATGAATGGTCTCCCCTCTAGTGGTCGTATGAGGGACCTCCCCCCCCCATAATGAATGGTCTCCCCTCTAGTGGTCGTATGAGGGACCTCCCCCCCATCATGAATGGTCTCCCCTCTAGTGGTCATATGAGGAACCTGCCCCATCATGAATGGTCTCCCCTCTAGAGGTCGTATGAGGGACCCCCTCCCACCATCATGAATGGTCTCCCCTCTAGTGGTGGTATGAGGGACCTCCTCCCCCATCATGAATGGTCTCCCCTCTAGTGGTCGTATGAGGGACCCCCCCCCCCATCATGAATGGTCTGTCCTCTAGTGGTCGTATGAGGGACCTCCTCCCCCCATCATGAATGGTCTCCCCTCTAGTGGTCGTATGAGGGACCTCCTCCCCCATCATGAATGGTCTGTCCTCTAGTGGTCGTATGAGGGACCTCCTCCCCCATCATGAATGGTCTCCCCTCTAGTGGTCGTATGAGGGACCTCCTCCCCCATCATGAATGGTCTGTCCTCTAGTGGTCGTATGAGGGACCTCCTCCCCCCATCATGAATGGTCTGTCCTCTAGTGGTCGTATGAGGGGCCTCCTCCCCCATCATGAATGGTCTCCCCTCTAGTGGTGGTATGAGGGACCTCCCTCCCATCATGAATGGTCTCCCCTCTAGTGGTCGTATGAGGGACCTCCTCCCCCATCATGAATGGTCTCCCTCTAGTGGTCGTATGAGGGACCTCCCCCCCATCATGAATGGTCTGTCCTCTAGTGGTCGTATGAGGGACCTCCCCCCCATCATGAATGGTCTGTCCTCTAGTGGTCGTATGAGGGACCTCCCCCCCATCATGAATGGTCTGTCCTCTAGTGGTCGTATGAGGGACCCCCCCCCCCCCATCATGAATGGTCTCCCCTCTAGTGGTCGTATGAGGGACCTCCCCCCCCATCATGAATGGTCTCCCCTCTAGTGGTCGTATGAGGGACCTCCTCCCCCCATCATGAATGGTCTGTCCTCTAGTGGTCGTATGAGGGACATCCTCCCCCATCATGAATGGTCTCCCCTCTAGTGGTCGTATGAGGAACTCCTCCCCCATCATGAATGGTCTGTCCTCTAGTGGTCGTATGAGGGACCCCCCCCCCCATAATGAATGGTCTGTCCTCTAGTGGTCGTATGAAGGACCTCCTCCCCCCATCATGAATGGTCTCCCCTCTAGTGGTGGTATGAGGGACCTCCCCCCCATCATGAATGGTCTCCCCTCTAGTGGTCGTATGAGGGACCTCCCCCCCCCATAATGAATGGTCTGTCCTCTAGTGGTCGTATGAGGGACCTCCTCCCCCCATCATGAATGGTCTCCCCTCTAGTGGTGGTATGAGGGACCTCCCCCCCATCATGAATGGTCTCCCCTCTAGTGGTGGTATGAGGGACCTCCTCCCCCATCATGAATGGTCTGTCCTCTAGTGGTCGCATGAGGGACCTCCTCCCCCATCATGAATGGTCTCCCCTCTAGTGGTCGTATGAGGGACCTCCTCCCCCATCATGAATGGTCTGTCCTCTAGTGGTCGTATGAGGGACCTCCCCCCCATAATGAATGGTCTCCCCTCTAGTGGTCGTATGAGGGACCTCCCCCCATCATGAATGGTCTGTCCTCTAGTGGTCGTATGAGGGACCCCCCTCCCCATCATGAATGGTCTCCCCTCTAGTGGTGGTATGAGGGACCTCCCCCCCATCATGAATGGTCTCCCCTCTAGTGGTCGTATGAGGAACCTCCCCCATCATGAATGGTCTGTCCTCTAGTGGTCGTATGAGGGACCTCCCCCCCCCATCATGAATGGTCTCCCCTCTAGTGGTCGTATGAGGGACCTCCCCCCCCATAATGAATGGTCTCCCCTCTAGTGGTCGTATGAGGGACCTCCCCCCCCCCATCATGAATGGTCTCCCCTCTAGTGGTCGTATGAGGGACCTCCCCCCCATCATGAATGGTCTCCCCTCTAGTGGTCGTATGAGGGACCTCCCCCCCCCATCATGAATGGTCTCCCCTCTAGTGGTCGTATGAGGGACCCCCCCCCATCATGAATGGTCTGTCCTCTAGTGGTCGTATGAGGGACCTCCCCCCCCCCATCATGAATGGTCTCCCCTCTAGTGGTCGTATGAGGGACCTCCTCCCCCATCATGAATGGTCTCCCCTCTAGTAGTCGTATGAGGGACCTCCCCCCCATCATGAATGGTCTCCCCTCTAGTGGTCGTATGAGGGACCTCCCCCCCCCATCATGAATGGTCTGTCCTCTAGTGGTCGTATGAGGGAACTCCCCCCCCATCATGAATGGTCTGTCCTCTAGTGGTCGTATGAGGGACCTCCTCCCCCATCATGAATGGTCTCCCCTCTAGTGGTCGTATGAGGGACCTCCCCCCCATCATGAATGGTCTCCCCTCTAGTGGTCGTATGAGGGACCTCCCCCCCCCATAATGAATGGTCTCCCCTCTAGTGGTCGTATGAGGGACCTCCCCCCCCCATCATGAATGGTCTCCCCTCTAGTGGTCGTATGAGGGACCTCCCCCCCATCATGAATGGTCTCCCCTCTAGTGGTCGTATGAGGGACCTCCTCCCCCATCATGAATGGTCTCCCCTCTAGTGTTCGTATGAGGGACCTCCCCCCCCCATAATGAATGGTCTCCCCTCTAGTGGTCGTATGAGGGACCTCCTCCCCCATCATGAATGGTCTCCCCTCTAGTGTTCGTATGAGGGACCTCCCCCCCCATAATGAATGGTCTCCCCTCTAGTGGTCATATGAGGGACCTCCCCCCCATCATGAATGGTCTGTCCTCTAGTGGTCGCATGAGGGACCTCCTCCCCCATCATGAATGGTCTCCCCTCTAGTGGTCGTATGAGGGACCTCCTCCCCCATCATGAATGGTCTGTCCTCTAGTGGTCGTATGAGGGACCTCCTCCCCATCATGAATGGTCTCCCCTCTAGTGGTGGTATGAGGGACCTCCCCCCCATCATGAATGGTCTCCCCTCTAGTGGTCGTATGAGGAACCTCCCCCATCATGAATGGTCTCCCCTCTAGTGGTCGTATGAGGGACCTCCCCCCCCATAATGAATGGTCTCCCCTCTAGTGGTCGTATGAGGGAACTCCCCCCCCCATAATGAATGGTCTCCCCTCTAGTGGTCGTATGAGGGACCTCCCCCCCCCATAATGAATGGTCTGTCCTCTAGTGGTCGTATGAGGGAACTCCTCCCCATCATGAATGGTCTGTCCTCTAGTGGTCGTATGAGGGACCTCCCCTCCCCCCATCATGAATGGTCTGTCCTCTAGTGGTCGTATGAGGGACCTCCCCTCCCCCCATCATGAATGGTCTGTCCTCTAGTGGTCGCATGAGGGACCTCTTCCCCCATCATGAATGGTCTCCCCTCTAGTGGTGGTATGAGGGTCCTCCCCCCCATCATGAATGGTCTCCCCTCTAGTGGTCGTATGAGGGACCTCCTCCCCCATCATGAATGGTCTCCCCTCTAGTGGTCGTATGAGGGACCTCCCCCCCCCATCATGAATGGTCTCCCCTCTAGTGGTCGTATGAGGGACCTCCCCCCCCATCATGAATGGTCTCCCCTCTAGTGGTCGTATGAGGGACCTCCTCCCCCCATCATGAATGGTCTCCCCTCTAGTGGTCGTATGAGGGACCTCCTCCCCCATCATGAATGGTCTGTCCTCTAGTGGTCGTATGAGGGACCTCCTCCCCCATCATGAATGGTCTGTCCTCTAGTGGTCGTATGAGGGACCTCCTCCCCCATCATGAATGGTCTGTCCTCTAGTGGTCGTATGAGGGACCTCCTCCCCCATCATGAATGGTCTGTCCTCTAGTGGTCGTATGAGGGACCTCCTCCCCCCATCATGAATGGTCTGTCCTCTAGTGGTCGTATGAGGGACCTCCTCCCCCATCATGAATGGTCTCCCCTCTAGTGGTCGTATGAGGAACTCCTCCCCCATCATGAATGGTCTCCCCTCTAGTGGTCGTATGAGGGACCTCCCCCCCCCATAATGAATGGTCTGTCCTCTAGTGGTCGTATGAGGGACCTCCTCCCCCCATCATGAATGGTCTCCCCTCTAGTGGTGGTATGAGGGACCTCCCCCCCATCATGAATGGTCTCCCCTCTAGTGGTCGTATGAGGAACCTCCCCCATCAAGAATGGTCTCCCCTCTAGTGGTCGTATGAGGGACCCCCCCCCCCCATCATGAATGGTCTGTCCTCTAGTGGTCGTATGAGGGAACTCCTCCCCCATCATGAATGGTCCGTCCTCTAGTGGTCGTATGAGGGAACTCCTCCCCCCCCCCCATCATGAATGGTCTGTCCTCTAGTGGTCGTATGAGGGACCTCCCCCCCCCATCATGAATGGTCTGTCCTCTAGTGGTCGTATGAGGGAACTCCTCCCCCATCATGAATGGTCCGTCCTCTAGTGGTCGTATGAGGGAACTCCTCCCCCCCCCATCATGAATGGTCTCCCCTTTAGTGGTCGTATGAGGGACCTCCCCCCCATCATGAATGGTCTCCCCTCTAGTGGTCGTATGAGGGACCTCCCCCCCCCATAATGAATGGTCTGTCCTCTAGTGGTCGTATGAGGGACCTCCTCCCCCATCATGAATGGTCTGTCCTCTAGTGGTCGTATGAGGGACCTCCTCCCCATCATGAATGGTCTCCCCTCTAGTGGTGGTATGAGGGACCTCCCCCCCATCATGAATGGTCTCCCCTCTAGTGGTCATATGAGGAACCTGCCCCATCATGAATGGTCTCCCCTCTAGTGGTGGTATGAGGGACCTCCCCCCCATCATGAATGGTCTGTCCTCTAGTGGTCGTATGAGGGACCTCCCCCCCCATCATGAATGGTCTGTCCTCTAGTGGTCGCATGAGGGACCTCCTCCCCCATCATGAATGGTCTCCCCTCTAGTGGTGGTATGAGGGACCTCCCCCCCATCATGAATGGTCTCCCCTCTAGTGGTCGTATGAGGGACCTCCTCCCCCATCATGAATGGTCTCCCCTCTAGTGGTCGTATGAGGGACCTCCCCCCCCCATCATGAATGGTCTGTCCTCTAGTGGTCGTATGAGGGACCTCCCCCCCCATCATGAATGGTCTCCCCTCTAGTGGTCGTATGAGGGACCTCCTCCCCCCATCATGAATGGTCTCCCCTCTAGTGGTCGTATGAGGGACCTCCTCCCCCATCATGAATGGTCTGTCCTCTAGTGGTCGTATGAGGGACCTCCTCCCCCATCATGAATGGTCTGTCCTCTAGTGGTCGTATGAGGGACCTCCTCCCCCATCATGAATGGTCTGTCCTCTAGTGGTCGTATGAGGGACCTCCTCCCCCATCATGAATGGTCTGTCCTCTAGTGGTCGTATGAGGGACCTCCTCCCCCCATCATGAATGGTCTGTCCTCTAGTGGTCGTATGAGGGACCTCCTCCCCCATCATGAATGGTCTCCCCTCTAGTGGTCGTATGAGGAACTCCTCCCCCATCATGAATGGTCTCCCCTCTAGTGGTCGTATGAGGGACCTCCCCCCCCCATAATGAATGGTCTGTCCTCTAGTGGTCGTATGAGGGACCTCCCCCCCATCATGAATGGTCTGTCCTCTAGTGGTCGTATGAGGAACCTCCCCCCCATCATGAATGGTCTCCCCTCTAGTGGTGGTATGAGGGACCTCCCCCCCATCATGAATGGTCTCCCCTCTAGTGGTCGTATGAGGAACCTCCCCCATCAAGAATGGTCTCCCCTCTAGTGGTCGTATGAGGGCCCCCCCCCCCCCATCATGAATGGTCTGTCCTATAGTGGTCGTATGAGGGAACTCCTCCCCCATCATGAATGGTCCGTCCTCTAGTGGTCGTATGAGGGAACTCCTCCCCCCCCCCCCATCATGAATGGTCTGTCCTCTAGTGGTCGTATGAGGGACCTCCCCCCCCATCATGAATGGTCTCCCCTCTAGTGGTCGTATGAGGGACCTCCCCCCCATCATGAATGGTCTCCCCTCTAGTGGTCGTATGAGGGACCTCCCCCCCCCATAATGAATGGTCTGTCCTCTAGTGGTCGTATGAGGGACCTCCCCCCCCCATCATGAATGGTCTCCCCTCTAGTGGTGGTATGAGGGACCTCCTCCCCCATCATGAATGGTCTCCCCTCTAGTGGTCGTATGAGGGACCTCCCCCCCCCATAATGAATGGTCTCCCCTCTAGTGGTCGTATGAGGGACCTCCCCCCCCCATAATGAATGGTCTCCCCTCTAGTGGTCGTATGAGGGACCCCCCCCCCCCCATAATGAATGGTCTGTCCTCTAGTGGTCGTATGAGGGACCTCCCCCCCATCATGAATGGTCTCCCCTCTAGTGGTCGTATGAGGGACCTCCCCCCCCCATAATGAATGGTCTCCCCTCTAGTGGTCGTATTAGGGAACTCCTCCCCCATCATGAATGGTCTCCCCTCTAGTGGTCGTATGAGGGACCTCCTCCCCCCATCATGAATGGTCTCCCCTCTAGTGGTCGTATGAGTACCTCCCACCCCCCCATCATGAATGGTCTGTCCTCTAGTGGTCGTATGAGTACCTCCCACCCCCCCATCATGAATGGTCTGTCCTCTAGTGGTCGTATGAGGGACCTCCTCCCCCATCATGAATGGTCTCCCCTCTAGTGGTCGTATGAGGGACCTCCCCCCCCCATAATGAATGGTCTGTCCTCTAGTGGTCGTATGAGGGACCTCCTCCCCCATCATGAATGGTCTGTCCTCTAGTGGTCGTATGAGGGACCTCCCCCCCATAATGAATGGTCTGTCCTCTAGTGGTCGTATGAGGGAACTCCTCCCCCATCATGAATGGTCTCCCCTCTAGTGGTCGTATGAGGGACCTCCCCCCCATAATGAATGGTCTGTCCTCTAGTGGTCGTATGAGGGACCTCCTCCCCCATCATGAATGGTCTGTCCTCTAGTGGTCGTATGAGGGAACTCCTCCCCCCATCATGAATGGTCTCCCCTCTAGTGGTCGTATGAGGGACCTCCTCCCCCCATCATGAATGGTCTGTCCTCTAGTGGTGGTATGAGGGACCTCCTCCCACCATCATGAATGGTCTGTCCTCTAGTGGTCGTATGAGGGACCTCCTCCCCCATCATGAATGGTCTGTCCTCTAGTGGTCGCATGAGGGACCTCCTCCCCCATCATGAATGGTCTCCCCTCTAGTGGTCGTATGAGGGACCTCCTCCCCCATCATGAATGGTCTCCCCTCTCGTGGTCGTATGAGGGACCTCCCCCCCCCATAATGAATGGTCTGTCCTCTAGTGGTCGTATGAGGAACCTCCCCCCCATCATGAATGGTCTCCCCTCTAGTGGTCGTATGAGGGACCTCCTCCCCCATCATGAATGGTCTCCCCTCTAGTGGTCGTATGAGGGAACTCCTCCCCATCATGAATGGTCTGTCCTCTAGTGGTCGTATGAGGGACCTCCCCCCCCCCCATCATGAATGGTCTGTCCTCTAGTGGTCGTATGAGGGACCTCCTCCCCCATCATGAATGGTCTCCCCTCTAGTGGTCGTATGAGGGACCTCCCCCCCCCATAATGAATGGTCTGTCCTCTAGTGGTCGTATGAGGAACCTCCCCCCCATCATGAATGGTCTCCCCTCTAGTGGTCGTATGAGGGACCTCCCCCCCCCATAATGAATGGTCTCCCCTCTAGTGGTCGTATGAGGGACCCCCCCCCCATCATGAATGGTCTCCCCTCTAGTGGTCGTATGAGGGACCTCCCCCCCATCATGAATGGTCTCCCCTCTAGTGGTCGTATGAGGGAACTCCTCCCCATCATGAATGGTCTGTCCTCTAGTGGTCGTATGAGGGACCTCCTCCCCCATCATGAATGGTCTCCCCTCTAGTGGTCGTATGAGGGACCTCCTCCCCCATCATGAATGGTCTGTCCTCTAGTGGTCGTATGAGGGACCCCCTCCCCCCATCATGAATGGTCTTCCCTCTAGTGGTCGTATGAGGGACCTCCTCCCTCATCATGAATGGTCTCCCCTCTAGTGGTTGTATGAGGGACCTCCTCCCCCATCATTAATGGTCTCCCCTCTAGTGGTCGTATGAGGGACCTCCTCCCCCATCATGAATGGTCTGTCCTCTAGTGGTCGCATGAGGGACCTCCTCCCCCATCATGAATGGTCTCCCCTCTAGTGGTCGTATGAGGGACCTCCTCCCCCATCATGAATGGTCTCCCCTCTAGTGGTCGTATGAGGGACCTCCCCCCCCCATAATGAATGGTCTGTCCTCTAGTGGTCGTATGAGGGAACTCCTCCCCCATCATGAATGGTCTGTCCTCTAGTGGTCGTATGAGGGACCTCCCCCCCCCCCATCATGAATGGTCTGTCCTCTAGTGGTCGTATGAGGGACCTCCCCCCCATCATGAATGGTCTGTCCTCTAGTGGTCGTATGAGGGACCTCCTCCCCCATCATGAATGGTCTGTCCTCTAGTGGTCGTATGAGGGACCTCCTCCCCCATCATGAATGGTCTCCCCTCTAGTGGTCGAATGAGGGACCTCCCCCCCCCATAATGAATGGTCTGTCCTCTAGTGGTCGTATGAGGAACCTCCCCCCCATCATGAATGGTCTCCCCTCTAGTGGTCGTATGAGGGACCTCCCCCCCCCATAATGAATGGTCTGTCCTCTAGTGGTCGTATGAGGGACCTCCCCCCCATCATGAATGGTCTCCCCTCTAGTGGTCGTATGAGGGACCTCCTCCCCATCATGAATGGTCTCCCCTCTAGTGGTCGTATGAGGGAACTCCTCCCCATCATGAATGGTCTGTCCTCTAGTGGTCGTATGAGGGACCTCCCCCCCCCATAATGAATGGTCTGTCCTCTAGTGGTCGTATGAGGGACCTCCTCCCCATCATGAATGGTCTGTCCTCTAGTGGTCGTATGAGGGACCCCCTCCCCCCATCATGAATGGTCTTCCCTCTAGTGGTCGTATGAGGGACCTCCTCCCCCATCATGAATGGTCTGTCCTCTAGTGGTCGTATGAGGGACCCCCCCCCCCATCATGAATGGTCTCCCCTCTAGTGGTCGTATGAGGGACCTCCCCCCCCATCATGAATGGTCTCCCCTCTAGTGGTCGTATGAGGGACCTCCCCCCCCATCATGAATGGTCTCCCCTCTAGTGGTCGTATGAGGGACCTCCTCCCCCCATCATGAATGGTCTCCCCTCTAGTGGTCGTATGAGGGACCTCCTCCCCCATCATGAATGGTCTGTCCTCTAGTGGTCGTATGAGGGACCCCCTCCCCCCATCATGAATGGTCTCCCCTCTAGTGGTCGTATGAGGGACCTCCCCCCCATCATGAATGGTCTCCCCTCTAGTGGTTGTATGAGGGACCTCCTCCCCCATCATGAATGGTCTCCCCTCTAGTGGTCGTATGAGGGACCTCCTCCCCCCATCATGAATGGTCTCCCCTCTAGTGGTCGTATGAGGGACCTCCCCCCCATCATGAATGGTCTCCCCTCTAGTGGTGGTATGAGAGACCTCCTCCCCCATCATGAATGGTCTCCCCTCTAGTGGTGGTATGAGGGACCTCCCCCCCATCATGAATGGTCTCCCCTCTAGTGGTCGTATGAGGGACCTCCCCCCCATCATGAATGGTCTCCCCTCTAGTGGTCATATGAGGGACCCCCTCCCCCCATCATGAATGGTCTGTCCTCTAGTGGTCGTATAAGGGACCTCCTCCCCCATCATGAATGGTCTGTCCTCTAGTGGTCGTATGAGGGACCTCCCCCCCATCATGAATGGTCTCCCCTCTAGTGGTGGTATGAGAGACCTCCTCCCCCATCATGAATGGTCTGTCCTCTAGTGGTCGTATGAGGGACCTCCTCCCCCCCATCATGAATGGTCTCCCCTCTAGTGGTCGTATGAGGGACCCCCCCCCCCCATCATGAATGGTCTCCCCTCTAGTGGTGGTATGAGAGACCTCCTCCCCCATCATGAATGGTCTCCCCTCTAGTGGTGGTATGAGGGACCTCCCCCCCATCATGAATGGTCTCCCCTCTAGTGGTCGTATGAGGGACCTCCCCCCCATCATGAATGGTCTCCCCTCTAGTGGTCATATGAGGGACCCCCTCCCCCCATCATGAATGGTCTCCCCTCTAGTGGTGGTATGAGAGACCTCCTCCCCCATCATGAATGGTCTGTCCTCTAGTGGTCGTATGAGGGACCTCCTCCCCCATCATGAATGGTCTGTCCTCTAGTGGTCGTATGAGGGACCTCCTCCCCCCATCATGAATGGTCTGTCCTCTAGTGGTCGTATGAGGGACCTCCCCCCCATCATGAATGGTCTCCCCTCTAGTGGTGGTATGAGAGACCTCCTCCCCCATCATGAATGGTCTGTCCTCTAGTGGTCGTATGAGGGACCTCCTCCCCCCCATCATGAATGGTCTCCCCTCTAGTGGTCGTATGAGGGACCTCCTCCCCCCATCATGAATGGTCTCCCCTCTAGTGGTCGTATGAGGGACCTCCCCCATCATGAATGGTCTCCCCTCTAGTGGTTGTATGAGGGACCTCCTCCCCCCATCATGAATGGTCTCCCCTCTAGTGGTGGTATGAGGGACCTCCCCCCCATCATGAATGGTCTCCCCTCTAGTGGTTGTATGAGGGACCTCCCCCCCATCATGAATGGTCTCCCCTCTAGTGGTCGTATGAGGGACCTCCCCCCCATCATGAATGGTCTCCCCTCTAGTGGTCGTATGAGGGACCTCCCCCCCATCATGAATGGTCTCCCCTCTAGTGGTTGTATGAGGGACCTCCCCCCCATCATGAATGGTCTCCCCTCTAGTGGTCGTATGAGGGACCCCCCCCCCCCATCATGAATGGTCTCCCCTCTAGTGGTCGTATGAGGGACCTCCCACCCCCATCATGAATGGTCTCCCCTCTAGTGGTCGTATGAGGGACCTCCCCCCCATCATGAATGGTCTCCCCTCTAGTGGTCGTATGAGGGACCTCCCCCCCCCATCATGAATGGTCTGCCCCCACCCCCCCCTCACCACTCTGGAGGAAGGAGCACAGGAGGCACAGCAATGTCAGTGATCAGTAATGCCTCACTCTGGAGGAAGGAGCACAGGGATATCAGTCTGGGGAGGGGTATTATCAGATTTGGCTACACTAACACATTGCAGAGGGGAGTCATCACCTGTGGGAGGAGCCACAGACCCCGCCCACTGTGGGGTGACAGACACTCACCCATCCTCAGACTCGGGTCACAGATCTCCTCCCATCACCGATCATCCTACAGAGGAGAGAGAAGAGGTGATTGTACGAGGTGACGGTATATGGAGGAGATATAATCTCTACACCCTCCCCCCTCTCACATCCTCCATATGGCTCCGGTCACTGGACAGCCGCCATCTTACTCCACCCACACCACTTCCGGTGTCTTATCTACACCGGAAATACATCACCGACCGGAAGTACCCGTCACCCTCATCCGCCATATTTCCGGAGGATTATTCTCCCCCCTTTACGATTGAGCCGATATTCTCTCACGCCGCCATCTTTGTGTGGTCCGATATTCTCTCACGCAGCACCGCCGTTGTTTCATCAGATATAGCGAGCCGTCAGAAAGTGTAACGGAAGTGACGTTCCGTTGCCGCCATCTTGGTACACCCCGCACTCGTCTATAGTAAGGATACACTGAGAAGGGCGTAAGCGGACATCTTGGTACACCCACCGGAGTTTTTTCATTATACACATTTTTTTTCTAACAGTAAAGTGACTTTATATGGAGATATTCAGGACTTAGAACTCCGTGTGACTGTTTTGAAGTTGAATTTTAAAAGCTGCAGCATGCGTCCTGATCTCGAAGGTTTGCTGATCTGACAGAAGTCCGCTGCTTTTACATTGAGGGGGAGTTCCAAGTCCTGAATATCTCCATATAAAGTCACTTCACTGTTAGAAAAAACGTATGAAATGCAAAAACTCCGGTGGGTGTACCAAGATGTCCGCTTCTCAGTGTATCCTTACTATGGAGAACTGCGGGGTGCACCAAGATGGCGGCGACGGACATCACAAGTCCGCCATCTTTCTGTAGTCATTCATTCTGTCCGCCATCTTTCTGTAGTCATTCATTCTTTCCGCCATCTTTCTGTAGTCATTCATTCAGTCCGCCATCTTTCTGTAGTCATTCATTCTGTCCGCCATCTTTCTGTAGTCATTCATTCTTTCCGCCATCTTTCTGTAGTCATTCATTCAGTCCGCCATCTTTCTGTAGTCATTCATTCTGTCCGCCATCTTTCTGTAGTCATACATTCAGTCCGCCATCTTTCTGTAGTCATTCAGTCCGCCATCTTTCTGTAGTCATTCATTCAGTCCGCCATCTTTCTGTAGTCATTCATTCAGTCCGCCATCTTTCTGTAGTCATTCAGTCCGCCATCTTTCTGTAGTCATTCATGCCGCCATCTTTCTGTAGTCAGTCCGCCATCTTTCTGTAGTCATTCATTCAGTCCGCCATCTTTCTGTAGTCATTCATTCAGTCCGCCATCTTTCTGTAGTCATTCATTCAGTCCGCCATCTTTCTGTAGTCATTCATTCTGTCCGCCATCTTTCTGTAGTCATTCATTCTGTCCGCCATCTTTCTGTAGTCTGTCCGCCATCTTTCTGTAGTCATTCATTCTTTCCGCCATCTTTCTGTAGTCATTCATTCAGTCCGCCATCTTTCTGTAGTCATTCATTCAGTCCGCCATCTTTCTGTAGTCATTCATTCAGTCCGCCATCTTTCTGTAGTCATTCATTCAGTCCGCCATCTTTCTGTAGACATTCATTCTGTCCGCCATCTTTCTGTAGACATTCATTCTGTCCGCCATCTTTCTGTAGTCATTCAGTTCGCCATCTTTCTGTAGTCAGTCCGGCATATTTGTGAAGTCATTCATTCAGTCCGCCATCTTTCTGTAGTCTGTCCGCCATCTTTCTGTAGTCATTCATTCAGTCCGCCATCTTTCTGTTGTCATTCATTCAGTCCGCCATCTTTCTGTAGTCAGTCAGTCCGCCATCTTTCTGTAGTCAGTCAGTCCGCCATCTTTCTGTAGTCATTCAGTTCACCATCTTTCTGTAGTCATTCATTCAGTCCGCCATCTTTCTGTAGTCATTCATTCAGTCCGTCATCTTTCTGTAGTCATTCAGTTCGCCATCTTTCTGTAGTCAGTCCGGCATATTTGTGAAGTCATTCATTCAGTCCGCCATCTTTCTGTAGTCTGTCCGCCATCTTTCTGTAGTCATTCATTCAGTCCGCCATCTTTCTGTTGTCATTCATTCAGTCCGCCATCTTTCTGTAGTCAGTCAGTCCGCCATCTTTCTGTAGTCATTCATTCAGTCCGCCATCTTTCTGTAGTCAGTCAGTCCGCCATCTTTCTGTAGTCAGTCAGTCCGCCATCTTTCTGTAGTCAGTCAGTCCGCCATCTTTCTGTAGTCAGTCAGTCCGCCATCTTTCTGTAGTCATTCATTCAGTCCGCCATCTTTCTGTAGTCAGTCAGTCCGCCATCTTTCTGTAGTCATTCATTCAGTCCGCCATCTTTCTGTAGTTGGTCCGCCATCTTTCTGTAGTCGGTCCGCCATCTTTCTGTAGTCATTCATTCAGTCCGCCATCTTCCTGTAGTCGGTCCGCCATCTTTCTGTAGTCAGTCCGCCATCTTTCTGTAGTCGGTCCGCCATCTTTCTGTAGTCATTCATTCAGTCCGCCATCTTTCTGTAGTCAGTCCGCCATCTTTCTGTAGTCGGTCCGCCATCTTTCTGTAGTCATTCATTCAGTCCGCCATCTTTCTGTAGTCAGTCCGCCATCTTTCTGTAGTCGGTCCGCCATCTTTCTGTAGTCATTCATTCAGTCCGCCATCTTTCTGTAGTCGGTCTGCCATCTTTCTGTAGTCGGTCCGCCATCTTTCTGTAGTCAGTCAGTCCGCCATCTTTCTGTAGTCATTCAGTTCGCCATCTTTCTGTAGTCAGTCCGCCATCTTTCTGTAGTCATTCATTCAGTCCGCCATCTTTCTGTAGTCGGTCCGCCATCTTTCTGTAGTCGGTCCGCCATCTTTCTGTAGTCAGTCCGCCATCTTTCTGTAGTCAGTCCGCCATCTTTCTGTAGTCATTCATTCAGTCCGCCATCTTTCTGTAGTCGGTCCGCCATCTTTCTGTAGTCAGTCCGCCATCTTTCTGTATTCAGTCCGCCATCTTTCTGAAGTCATTCATTCAGTCCGCCATCTTTCTGTAGTCAGTCCGCCATCTTTCTGTAGTCATTCATTCAGTCCGCCATCTTTCTGTAGTCGGTCCGCCATCTTTCTGTAGTCAGTCCGCCATCTTTCTGTAGTCATTCATTCAGTCCGCCATCTTTCTGTAGTCGGTCCGCCATCTTTCTGTAGTCAGTCCGGCATATTTCTGAAGTTATTCATTCAGTTCGCCATCTTTCTGTAGTCATTCATTCAGTCCGCCATCTTTCTGTAGTCATTCATTCAGTCAGCCATCCTTCTGTAGGTAGTCAGTCCTTTGTATTTCTGTACTCAGTCAGTCCACCATCCTTCTGTAGTCATCCATTCAGCCCGCCATATTTCTGTAGTCTTTTAGTCAGAGCCGCCATCTTTCTGTCAGTCCGCCATCTTTCTGTAGTCACTCTGTCCGCCATCTTGCTGTAGTCTTTCAGTCCACTATCTTTCTGCAGTCATTCATGAAGTCCGCCATCTTTCTGTCAGTCCGCCATATTTCTGTAGTCACTCAGTCCGCCATCTTTCTGTAGTCATTTAGTTAGTCTGCCAGCTTTGTGATGTCTAGGGATGGTCCAGATTTTTCGACTCGAACAGCGGGTGTTCGTGGAAGAATTGAACATATGAGGCGCCCGCAGGATGTTTGCCCACCACGAGATCGCAGTGCATTGACAGCTGCCGATTGGCTAGAGCATTCACCTGACCCGTATGCTTTGGACAATTACAGCGCAATGTGCTGTGAGACCCCTGATTGGCCAAAGACATGGCTCAGGGGCCACACCCCACATTATATAAGACTGCTGCTTACATGGCGGCCGTAAATAGTGAATGAATGGAGATTAGGCACATAGTGTATAATATAGTGTATTGAAGTGGTTAGGGGGAACCCTAGGACAGAATATGTACCGGCACAAAAAAAATGCGGGAACTCCACGCCATTTATTTTTTTTTTTAAATAGTATTCCCCCCCCCCCCCAAAATCCATACCAGACGCTTACCCTATCAAGCAGTCTGGCAGGCCAGGACCGGGAGGGGACGAGCGAGCACTCCTCCCCCTCCCCCGGTATGGACTGAGAGGGGGGGGGGACCCAACGCCGTTTTTTTCCCCCCATCTATATTGCCAGGATCCAACAATACATTACAGCTGCAAGCAAGTTCAATGTTTTCCTTTAGTGAGTGAGTGAGAGACTTATATAGCGCAGCACATGAAAACTAAACCACCTCAGGGCGCTTGGTGTCCATTTCTCTGTTGTCCTCAGGAGATTGTCCTCATTTCTGGAAAACCGATCACTAATAGTGAAATTGGGACCTTTCACTTCCGAAAAAAGCACGGTGTCATGCGGAGTCCCCCAAGGATCGCCTCTGTCGCCTGTTCTGTTCAACATATATCTTCGTCCTCTCTTTGAGATCATCAGAAGCCAAAAACTGCTCTATCACTCATATGCAGACGACACGCAACTGTATTTCCACATTTGCAATAAAAAGGATCACCACCTCAATCTAGAGACATGTCTCTCTCTGATAGAGGACTGGATGACAAAGAGTTATCTTACACTCAACGGAGCGAAAACAGAACTTCTCCTGTTTCACGCCAAGCGCAGGAATCAACCTGCAACAACCTGGACCCCCCCGCCCATTCTGGGCAAAATCATCACCCCTAGCGCCAAAGTCAAAAGTCTCGGGGTCATCTTCAACTCCTACATGACAATGAACGCACAAATAGGGTCAGTAGTCAGCGGCTCTCCCCACCTGCTGAGCCTACTACGCAGACTTATTCCATTTATTCCCAAAGAAGACGTAGCAGTCGTGGTGGGAGCAATTGTGAACTCCAGACTGGACTATGCAAATGCCCTTTACCTCAGACTCCCCAAGTACCAAATCACTCGTCTGCAAGTCGTTCAAAATACGGCCGCAAGACTTGTGACTGGGAAAAAACCCTGGGAATCAATCTCACCTTCTCTGAGATCCCTTCGCTGAGATCCCTCCGCTGACAGCCCTCCGCTGAGATCCCTCCGCTGAGATCCCTTCGCTGAGAGCCCTCCGCTGAGATCTCTTCGCTGAAATCTCTTCGCTGAAAGCCCTTCGCTGAGATCCCTCCGCTGAGAGCCCTTCGCTGAGAACCCTTCGCTGAGAGCCCTTCACTGAGATCCCTCCCCTGGTTACCAGTAAAAGACAGAATCACCTTTAAAGCACTCTGTCTAATGCATAGATGTGTCCATGGGAAGCCCCCCATTATCAATGCGAAAAAATAAAAGCTCATAATCCCAATCGCGTTCTGCGATCCACTAATCAAAATCTACTCCAGATACCGAAAGACAGATTAAAGTCCAAAGGAGAAAGAAGATCTTTACCAACCAGTATTCGGTTGGAGGAGAACCACTTGGCCTTTAGGAGAAAGATCAAAACTCATCTCTTCCTATACCAAAGGAGACAGGAACAACAAGTGCCCAGAGGTGATTCAGTTCGCATGTGCCGCGCTATATAATTTCTTCACTCACTCAGATGGGTTTTGATCTTTCTCCTGAAGGCCAAGTGGTTCTCCTCCAACCGAATGCTGGTTGGTAAAGCGTTCCAAAGTCTAGGGCCTTGGATAGCAAATCTTCTTTCTCCTTTGGACTTGTATCTGGCTTTGGGTATCTGGAGCAGATTTTGGTTGGTGGATCGCAGAACGCGATTGGAGTTGTGAGCCTTTAGTTTTTCGCATCGATATTGGGGGGCCTTCCCATGGATGCACTTATGTGTCAGAGTGCCTTGAAGGTAATTCTGTCTTTTACTGGCAACCAGTGAAGGGATCTCAGCGAAGGGATCTCAGCGGAGGGATCTCAGTGAAGGTGAGATGGATTCCCAGGGTTTTTTCCCAGTCACAAGTCTGGCGGCCGTATTTTGAATGACTTGAAGACGAGTGATTTGGTACTTGGGGAGTCCGAGGTAAAGGGCATTTGCACAGTCCAGTCTGGAGTTTACAATTGTTCCCACCACGACCGCTACGTCTTCTTTGGGGATAAAAGGAATAAGTCTGCGTAGTAGGCGCAGCAGATGATGGGATCCACTGACTACTGACCCTATTTGTGCGTCCATTGTCATGTAGGAGTCGAAGATGACCCCGAGACTTTTGACTTTGGCGCTAGGGGTGATGACTGGCGTGAAACAGGAGAAGTTCTGTTTTGGAGCCGTTAAGTGTAAGATAAGTATTAAGACTTGCCATAGGTTAGCCTGTATTTGTGGGAGGAGTCTGGTGAGTACTTAAAGCTCCTCCCCACATCAGGTTCGGGTTGGCACCATTTCTGGTTTTCCCACCCACCCGTTCCCCCAGTTTCACACACACCATTTCTCGTTGTACTTTTTCTCATTCTCATATTCAGGGTATGCCCTCTTCTAGGCATACCGACCAGCTAGGCCAAGGCACACCTCAGGCCTTGGTTGCTAGGGTGATCACATTCCATACTCGAAGACTCTGACCACAACTCTTTTTGATAGAAAACTGGATGACAAAGAGGCATGTCTCTAGACCAGTGTTTTTCAACTCCAGTCCTCAAGGCACACCAACAGGTCAGGTTTTCAGGCTTTCCATTATTTTGCACAGGTGACCTGATCAGTGTCACTCCCTTAGTAATCACCACAGCCATTTCATCTGAGGGAAATCCTGAAAACACGACCTGTTGGTGTGCCTTGAGGACTGGAGTTGATTCTTTAGATTGGCGCGAAACAGGAGAAGTTCCGTTTTCAAACCGTTGACTTTAAGAGAACTCTTTGTCATCCAATTTTTAGAAATGTCATTTTGCTGTGGCACTGTTATGAACATGGCAGAGATGCGCTACTTTACAGACAGACAAAGGGGACCCCCCAGGCACGATATTTAAAGGAATATTTCACTTTTATTGTTTCACTTTAAGTATAATTAAAATCACTGCTCCTGAAATTTTTTTATTTTTTAAAACCTTTTTTTTTTGCATCGATACATGTCCCCTGGGGCAGGACCCGGGTCCCCAAACACTTCCCTGGGGCAGGACCCAGGTCCCCAAACACTCCCCTGGGGCAGGACGCGGGTCCCCAAACACTTCCCTGGGGCAGGACCCGGGTCCCCAAACACTCCCCCTGGGGCAGGACCCGGGTCCCCAAACACTCCCCCTGGGGCAGGACCCGGGTCCCCAAACACTCCCCCTGGGGCAGGACCCGGGTCCCCAAACACTTCCCTGGGGCAGGACCCGGGTCCCCAAACACTCCCCTGGGGCAGGACCCGGGTCCCCAAACACTTCCCTGGGGCAGGACCCGGGTCCCCAAACACTTCCCTGGGGCAGGACCCGGGTCCCCAAACACTTCCCTGGGGCAGGACCCGGGTCCCCAAACACTTCCCTGGGGCAGGACCCGGGTCCCCAAACACTCCCCCTGGGGCAGGACCCGGGTCCCCAAACACTCCCCCTGGGGCAGGACCCGGGTCCCCAAACACTCCCCCTGGGGCAGGACCCGGGTCCCCAAACACTCCCCCTGGGGCAGGACTCGGGTCCCCAAACACTCCCCTGGGGCAGGACCCGGGTCCCCAAACACTTTTTAAAGCAATGACTTGCATATAAGCCTTTAAAATGGGCACTTTTGATTTTTCATGTTCATGTCCCATAGACATTAATCGGGTTCGCTAGAACTTTTTGCCTGTTCGAGGTGTTCTGGTGCAAACTGAACCAGAGGGGGGTGTTCAGCCCATCCCTACTGATGAGGGTTCTGAACTCCTCAGTGTAATGGATCCTCCGAGGTCCAGTGTGTACACATATGTCCGATGATGGTTCTGGTCTCTCTGGTGTAATGGATCCTCCGAAGTCTGGTGTGTACGGATCTCTCTGATGATAATTCTGGACTCTCCGGTGTAATGGATCCTCCGAAGTCCAGTGTGCATGAATCTCTCTGATGAGGGTTCCGGACTCTCCGGTGTAATGGATCCTCTGAGGTCCGGTGTGTACAGATCTGTCTGATGACGGTTCCGGACTCTCCAGTGTAATGGATCCTCTGAGGTCAGGTGTGTACAGATCTCTCTATTGATGGTTCTGGACTCTCTGGTGTAATGGATCCTCCAAAGTCCAGTGTGCATGAATCTCTCTGATGAGGGTTCCGGACTCTCCCGTGTAATGGATCCTCTGAGGTCCGGTGTGTACAGATCTGTCTGATGACAGTTCTGGTCTCTCTGGTGTAATGGATCCTCCGAAGTCTGGTGTGTACGGATCTCTCTGATGATAATTCTGGACTCTCCGGTGTAATGGATCCTCCGAAGTCCAGTGTGCATGAATCTGTCTGATGAGGGTTCCAGACTCTCCAGTGTAACGGATCCTCTGAGGTCTCGTGTGTACAGATCTTTCTGATGATGGTTCTGGTCTCTCTGGTGTAATGGATCCTTTGAGGTCCGATGTGTACGGATCTCTCTGATGAGGATTCCGGACTGTCTGGTGTAATAGATCCTTGGAATACGGATCTATACGATTAGTATTCTGGTCTCTCCGGTGTAATGGATTCTCTGAGGTCCGGTGTCAGTCTGATGATGGTTCCGGTGTGTACGGATTTCTCTGATAAGGGTTCTGGACTCTCTGGTGTAATGGATCCTCTGAGGTCCGGTGTGTACGGCTCTGTCTGATGATGGTTTCGGACTCTCTGGTATAATAGATCCTCTGAGGTCCGATGTGTATGGCACCGCCCATTTACTACTGGCACCGCCCCTTCAACCTGCCATATTGCTAGAGAGGAGAATATCATTGTGGGTGATGGTTGACTTACGAACTCCGAGCACACCACATCCCGGGGAGGGATAAAATCACCACCATGAAAAAAGAAGGAGGCGACAAGTTTATAATTATAAATCTTTATTAAAATAAATCTCTGTATAAAATAAATATCAAATATATTAAATATATATATATTCTAGTCAGAATATCAGGCCCAGCCGGTGTACACTAACACAAGTATGACCACCACCAGGGAGGAGGCGGTGCCTAGGGGGAGGAGGCTGGGTGGAGCCAGTGCCTGCACATGGGGGAGGAGTGTGGTAAGCGATGTCTGGGATAGTCCTTATGCCTGGGAGGTGGGGGGTATACCAATCCCCGGGCCCAGGAAAGGGGTGGATACCTCTTGGCACTTAAAGCTGGGCCCAGGGCGACTGAGAATATTGCCTGGAAGTCTCATCCTCCATCTTGGCCTAAGGTTGGACCTCGCTCGAGGGGCCCCTCATGACACTACTTGGCTCTCCCAAGATGGGCTTAATCTATTCCAGATTTTGTAGGAACCACCTGAGGAGTTCCTCATCATTTGGATACTTCTCGGCCCTCCCAAGGTGCGCTCAGTCCATTCCACATCTTGTAGGAACCACCCGAGGGGGGCCCCCCCTCATCCTTCGGATACTTCTCGGCCCTCCCAGGGCAGGCTCAGTCCATTCCAGGCTTTGTGGACACGAAGTGAAAGCCACTGGCGCTGATTGTGCGGCAGGTAAGAATCGTGGCTGTGTCGCGGTACGCGTCTGGAGGTGTCCCCGTCCCACACTCTCCTCTCCAGGCTGTCCAAACTCTGCAGACTGTCCGACATGCTGTCCACGGCCACCCGGCACAGAGGAGGACCTGAGCGGGGGCAAGGAAAGATTAGGGGGTAGAGACACCAGAAGAAGAATACATGAACTGTACTCACAGTAGGGGAAGACTGAGAGGGGGAGGGTAGAGACACCAGGAAAGTGGAGGAGGGTGAAGATTAGAGGGCAGAGACGCCAGGAGAGTTGATGGGGGGGGGGGATTAGAGGGTGGAGACACCAGAAGAGTGTGAGGGCGGAGGAGATTAGAGGGTGGAGAAAGTTTAGAGGGTGGAGACACCAGAAGAGTGTGGGGGGGGGGGGGGGGAGATGAGAGGGTGGAGACACCAGAAGAGTGTGTGGGGGGGGGGGGGGGGAAGGAAGGGAAGATTAGAGGGTGGAGACACCAGAAGAGTGTGGGGGGGGGGGAGATTAGAGGGTGGAGACACCAGAAGAGTGTGGGGGGGGGGAGATTAGAGGGTGGAGACACCAGAAGAGTGTGGGGGGGGGGGAGAAAGATCAGAGGGTGGAGACACCAGAAGAGTGTGGGGGGGGAGATTAGAGGGTGGAGACACCAGAAGAGTGTGGGGGGGGGGGAGAAAGATCAGAGGGTGGAGACACCAGAAGAGTGTGGTGGGGGGAGGAGGGGGGAGAAAGATCAGAGGGTGGAGACACCAGAAGAGTGTGGGGGGGGAGGAAAGATTAGAGGGTGGAGACACCAGAAGAGTGTGGGGGGGAGATTAGAGGGTGGAGACACCAGAAGAGCGGGGGAGGGGGGAAGGAAGGGAAGATTAGAGGGTGGAGACACCAGAAGAGTGTGGGGGGGGGGGGAGGAAGGGAAGATTAGAGGGTGGAGATACCAGAAGAGTGTGGGAGGGGAAAGGAAGAGTAGTGGGTGGAGACACCAGAAGAGTGTGGGAGGGAAGGGAAGATTAGAGGGTGGAGATACCAGAAGAGTGTGGGAGGGGAAAGGAAGAGTAGTGGGTGGAGACACCAGGAGAAGAATACATGAACACTCATAGCATGAGAACATGGAGAGGGGGAGGGGAGATTAGAGGAATACATGAACTGTACTCACAGCATGGGAAGAGCACACAGCTTCCAGACTGAAGGTACGCCTTGCGAGACGGCTGCTGCAAGAGACACACTATGGCGTTGTCGGCCTGAGCAAAAACCGGGAGAGCCAGAGCCGCCTGGACCACTTCTGGAGACAACCTGGACTCCTGAGAGCGCAATATATCCCGCACACTCTCAAAGTCACGTCTGAGCTGGAGAGTCCCCTGCAAACTGAGAGAAACACCGAGATCACACCAGATACAGAGGTAAGAGGACAGCGTGAGAGACACACCGAGACCACTTCAGTCTTTAACCTTAAGGTTATACTGCCACCTACAGGAGGACTGCACTTTGGGTGAGAAAAACCTGGAGAAAGTACGAACAGAAGACCAGGAGACAGCCCTGTATATCTGGGGAACAGAAGACCAGGAGACAGCCATGTATATCTGGGGAACAGAAGACCAGGAGACAGCCATGTATATCTGGGGAACAGAAGACCAGGAGACAGCCATGTATATCTGGGGAACAGAAGACCAGGAGACAGCCATGTATATCTGGGGGACAGAAGTACAGGAGACAGCCTTGTATATCTGGGGGACAGAAGACCAGGAGACAGCCTTGTATATCTGGGGAACAGAAGTACAGGAGACAGCCTTGTATATCTGGGGGACAGAAGACCAGGAGACAGCCATGTATATCTGGGGAACAGAAGACCAGGAGACAGCCTTGTATATCTGGGGGACAGAAGACCAGGAGACAGCCATGTATATCTGGGGAACAGAAGACCAGGAGACAGCCATGTATATCTGGGGGACAGAAGTACAGGAGACAGCCTTGTATATCTGGGGGACAGAAGACCAGGAGACAGCCTTGTATATCTGGGGAACAGAAGTACAGGAGACAGCCTTGTATATCTGGGGGACAGAAGACCAGGAGACAGCCTTGTATATCTGGGGGACAGAAGACCAGGAGACAGCCATGTATATCTGGGGGACAGAAGACCAGGAGACAGCCTTGTATATCTGGGGAACAGAAGACCAGGAGACAGCCTTGTATATCTGGGGAACAGAAGACCAGGAGACCACCTTGTATATCTGGGGAACAGAAGACAGCCCTGTATATCTGGGGGACAGAAGACCAGGAGACAGCCTTGTATATCTGGAGAACAGAAGCTTGATGCTGACAGATCCAGTAGACTGAACCTTGACAAACAAGGAGGAACCCGATTTCTTGAGACCATAAGCTCCGATACTTGAATCACTTAAAGATGGTGGAGCCAAAAAGCCGGAGCAAACTTATGGGGAGAACCATCCAAGTTTGGAAAGAAGAAGAAGCACTCGAGAGAGATTCCCGCAGACCAAACCAAAATCGGAAGGAAATTTCCTGTCAGTGGACGGGAGAGGGACAGAAGAACGATGTTGGGGAGAAGAAGGTCCAGGGCCTGAGGAGGCCACCACCTTGTCCTCATGTAAGATCAGAAGGGGTTCCTTGAAGGAATGGTCTCCAGTCCAGACACTTTCCTCACGAGATCGAGGTCCATCCACCACAGATACTCTCCCTCTCACCTCATACATTCGCCCTGTAACAGGTCACTCTGCCTTAGGGCCCTTTCACATGGTTGGACCGTTCAGGTCTCGTGACCAGAAAATCTGTCCAGTGCCCCATGTGGAGCACAAAGGATCCCTTTCACCCCCCCCCCCTCCCCCGACAACTTCCAGCCCAGAGGGGGGCAACCAAACAGACGAAGAAATGATATTCATCCTCATAGGACACTAGCAAAAAAACCGAGGCATGCCGGGAGTGGGAGGGGTTATTCTTGTTTGTCAGTGTCCTTTATCTCCTGTAGGTGGCAGTATAACCCGAAGGTTGAAGACCCCCTGTGCCTCTCAATTAAAAAGGTTTTTCTGCCCGTCCCTGGTGCAGATTGTCCCTCATTTCCTGTCTGCCCCCCCCCCCCCCACACACCCTACCACCCCCCAGTCCATATCTCACCTGAATTTGATCTTCTCCCGCAGGATATGCCCCATCCAGGCTTCCATGAAAACACGGACCGCCACGCACACCGCCGAAACCTGTTCCTCCAAACACAGCGCAGTCACCCCATCCAGGACCGGGACCACCACCGCGCTGACCGCAGCCTGGGCGTACTCGCTGGCTGCCAGATCGGGGCCTGGGAGGAGACAGATTTCAGGGTGTCATATGACAGGAGGAGGAAGTTCCCACTGTACACACACACACAGCAAGGCTCCGCCCCTTACCTGTCACCAGCTTCCCTCTCCAGTGCCGCCCCGCGGGCATCATGTGCTGGAAGAGGTCCTGGGCCCTCCGGGAACACACCGAGCCCAGAACATGCGGCAGAGAGACCACCAGGCCCTGCAGGGGGGAGGAGACAACAGGTTACCTCTGGGGGCGGGGATTCCTCAGGGGGGCGGGGGGATGAAGTTCAGATGTCCAAATAGGAGGAGGAGTATACAGAGATGGGGCACTCCCCACATACCCAGCAGGGGGAGATATAACAGAGGGGTATACAGGGATGGGGCACTCCCCACATACCCAGCAGGGGGAGATATAACAGAGGGGTATACAGGGATGGGGCACTCCATACATACCCAGCAGGGGGTGATATAACAGAGGGGTATACAGGGAAGGGGCACTCCCCACATACCCAGCAGGGGGGTATACAGGGATGGGGCACTCCATACATACCCAGCAGAGGGGTATACAGGGATGGGGCACTCCCCACAGACTCACCTCCAGGACATCCCGGCCCCTCTTTATCTTCAAACATGAGCTTTGGGTGGAAGGAAACCAATCTGCATTCTCCGCTACCGCCACCAGAGAGCGACACTCCGCCTTCATCACCTGCAGACACAACATATAATATATCACAACATATTACTTATCGATCTTGGAGAGGAGGTGATCGATATCCCCGCACATAATTAGGGAGGAGGCGGAGCTTCTTACCGGCAGATCGCCGTGCGTGATCAGCACCAGCTGACCGAGTGACCCGGAAGACACGAAGATCTGGGCGCGGCTTTGTAACCACGCGTCGCACAGGTGCAGGGTGAGGGCGCAGCGGCTCAGCGCCCCCTGCTGGCGGAGGACGGCACACGCCCCTGACGACGGAGGAGGAGGGGAGGGGAGGCGGTCACCCAAATTCCAGGGTTCCCGGGAAGGCGATGGGCGGTTGGAGGAGTTCGGTGCAGCCAGTAGAGCCGATAGGTGTTGGCACAGAGTCACCAGAATCCCGGAGGTTCTGCTCTGATGATTCCCAGAGACCGTGGAGGCGGCACACTTATCTGTTAGGGCGGAGCTTAGCGCCTGGCACAACGCTGTACGGAGGAAGAAGAAGAAGAGATGTGTCACTACCACAGCCCATCACTGGTCCACAGGGGGGCGCTCTCTCACTGAGATATCGGGGGGGTCGTATGACACCCGGGGGGCGGAGTCTTTACTTACTGCTGTCCCAGGAGATGAGACTTCGCACACTGAGAAGGTTTTGAGAGACGCTGCGACCCAACGAGACACCCGACTCCGGGAGATCTTCTGAGAGAGGACATTAGACATGAGACCACAGGGAAGATCTGACCCCGCCCCCCCCACATTCCCTACTCCTCCCCTTCCATAGAGATCAATATTCTCAACTCCTCCCCGTCTATGACCAGACAGACCCGCCCACCTCCACCATTAGTAATGACCAGACAGAGCCGCCTACCTCCACCATTAGTAATGTCCAGACAGACCCGCCCACCTCCACCATTAGTAATGACCAGACAGAGCCGCCTACCTCCACCATTAGTAATGTCCAGACAGACCCGCCCACCTCCACCATTAGTAATGACCAGACAGACCCGCCCACCTCCACCATTAGTAATGACCAGAGACCCGCCCACCTCCACCATTAGTAATGACCAGACAGACCCGCCCACCTCCACCATTAGTAATGACCAGAGACCCGCCCACCTCCACCATTAGTAATGACCAGAGACCCGCCCACCTCCACCATTAGTAATGACCAGAGACCCGCCCACCTCCACCATTAGTAATGACCAGAGACCCGCCCACCTCCACCATTAGTAATGACCAGAGACCCGCCCACCTCCACCATTAGTAATGACCAGAGACCCGCCCACCTCCACCATTAGTAATGTCCAGACAGACCCGCCCACCCCCACCATTAGTAATGACCAGAGACCCGCCCACCTCCACCATTAGTAATGTCCAGACAGACCCGCCCACCCCCACCATTAGTAATGACCAGAGACCCGCCCACCTCCACCATTAGTAATGACCAGACAGACCCGCCCACCTCCACCATTAGTAATGACCAGCCAGACCCGCCCACCTCCACCATTAGTAATGGCCAGACAGACCCGCCCACCTCCACCATTAGTAATGACCAGACAGACCCGCCCACCCCCACCATTAGTAATGACCAGACAGACCCGCCCACCTCCACCATTAGTAATGACCAGAGACCCGCCCACCTCCACCATTAGTAATGACCAGACAGACCCGCCCACCTCCACCATTAGTAATGACCAGACAGACCCGCCCACCTTCACCATTAGTAATGACCAGACAGACCCGCCCACCTCCACCATTAGTAATGACCAGAGACCCGCCCACCTCCACCATTAGTAATGACCAGACAGACCCGCCCACCTCCACCATTAGTAATGACCAGACAGACCCGCCCACCTCCACCATTAGTAATGACCAGACAGACCCGCCCACCTCCACCATTAGTAATGACCAGACAGACCCGCCCACCTCCACCATTAGTAATGACCAGAGACCCGCCCACCTCCACCATTAGTAATGACCAGAGACCCGCCCACCTCCACCATTAGTAATGACCAGACAGACCCGCCCACCTCCACCATTAGTAATGACCAGAGACCCGCCCACCTCCACCATTAGTAATGACCAGAGACCCGCCCACCTCCACCATTAGTAATGACCAGAGACCCGCCCACCTCCACCATTAGTAATGACCAGAGACCCTCCCACCCACGCCTGTACATATATGAGGCGTATTCTGTACATTCCATACCTGAATTGAAGGTTTCCCACAGTACGTGGACAGCGGACGCACACACACCCTCCGGAAGTGATAGCAGAGCTGGCAGCGCCCTTGGTCCCCTCGTCCCCAGACAGAGGGCATGGAAGACTTGGGAATGGAGGGCTGGCCACAGACGGGCACAGTACTGACTATACATAGCCGATTCTGAGCTGCTCAGGACTTGATTCCACATCTTCTGATCCAAGCCCACCAGGATCTGTAGAACTGGGGTCACCTGACTCCGGTCCCCCTGGATGAGGACCCCCAGATTGCTGGATGACCTCTGACCTGGGACCACCTGACCATTGGATGTCCTAAGCGCAGGATCTGTAGCTTGGTCCATGTGGGACTTCATCGCTCTCCTGTCCTCCTGGACCAGAACCCCCAGATTGCTGAGTGACCTCGGACCTGGGGCCACCTGACTTTTCTGTAGAACCAGGGTCACCTGACTCCCGCCCTCTTGGACAAGGATCCCCAGATTGCTAGGCGACCTCTGATCTGGGACCACCTGACTCTTCTTCTGCAGAGTACTGGATGGCCTCAGATCGGGATCAGTAGCTTGCTTCATGTAGGTCTCCATCTCTCTCCTCAACACGTCTCCCAGACCACACCGAGACCACATCCGGCACATCTCTCCCACCAGGACTCCGCCTCTCTCTTCTGCCAATATCTCCAATGTCCGGCTCAGACAAAATGGCCGCAGTTCTGCCAAAGATCTTCCTCGCTTGGATAGGTCATCCACCACCTGGTTGTAGAATGTCAGAGACCGACAGAGGTCAGGGGTCACCTCGGCTGGGACTTGGGCCACCCTGCGCAGAACGCGGAGTATAAACTGCTCTGTAAGGAGGACGGCTTTTACCGCCATGAGGAGCAAGACACCAGGGACATTCCTCATGGCGTCCTGCATGGAGGGGGATGGGATAGGGTATAGGCAGGGGTCCGCCCGAAGTCTCCTGTGCAGTGACGCACATTGAGAGGTGACTTCCCGCAGCCTTAGACACATGGAGGACAGGCGGGAGGGTATTGGGGGGCTCTGCTCTATCAGCTCACACATGATATTCATGTAATTCATGAGGCTCATCTGAAGGACGACGAACTGGCGGGTCAGGGTCAGAAGGTGGCGCCGGCGGGTGAGGAGAACCAGCTGCTGAGCGCCACCGGGTCTGCGTGATAACTCTGTGTACATCCCATCGAGGAGAGCCTGGGCGCCCCCTGATGGCTGGGGTGGGGCTGCACCGATGACATCATACTGAGACTCCACCCTCTGCAACAAAACTGGAGAACGCGGAGGAGATCCGCCGGGCCCTGAGATGAGAAGAGACAACAGTGATTAGAGATGGAGAAGTCACACGCCAGGGGAGGGTGAGGAGTCACACTACAGGGGAGGGGGAGGAGTCAGCACAGCAGATGTAACCGCATGAAAGGAGAAGCAGAAATTGTGATGTAGTGGGAGGAGTCACGTGATGGTGGGAGGAGTCAGCACAGCAGATGTAGTCAGGTGACAGGAGAAAAGGCAAATCATAATTGAAGTGGGAGGAGCCATACAATACTATTAAAGACTGTGGTCTTACATTTGATGTCACTGGGGTGTGACATGTCTATTGGAGGAGAGAGAAGAGGGGTGGGGCCTGTAGTGCGCAGCGATCCACCTCATTCTTCATCTGTAAGGACACAAGACATTGGTTAGAATTATTCACCATCTACCCCCAACATTACAGATCAGTCCTGATAATACACCCCAGACACTCCCACTGGGAGGGGCATTCCTGCCCCACATAGAGGACACTGACCTCCCCCCCATGCCCCCATTGTTGGGGTAGATCTGTCAGTGTGGGTGTTTATGGAGGGTGAATGGTGAACTGACCTCATAGGGAGAAGTGCAGAGTCCGGGGCTGAGGCTGGAACCCAGGGAGAGGCACCACAGAACATTCTAGAGACCGGAGCTCTGCAGAGAGAAATGTCACCGCATTACATTACAGATCATAGGAGGAGAGACTGAGGGGAGGGACAAGAGGGAGAGACCAGAGGGGACGGTGGTGTTATAATTCTGACTTATAATAATAATTTAATATTTACTAGAGGAATAATTAAGGTCCATTAGGCCTCAGAATTGATGTGAACGATTATATATGGAAGTCATTCAGTCAGTGAAGAAGGAGCACATTTGGCTCATATGTACAAAGCTCCCAATACATCAACTATCTGTAACTTTTACAAGCTCGGGTGAAAGTTAGAACAAACATAAGGGTTGGCTCACCAAACAAGACGTGTGAACTGGTTTCAAGTGAAGAGATAAATCCATTGTAGGATAGCTTCCCTGGACCAGAACGTTGACTGAGGCTGGGTTCACACTTGTTCCGACATCGCTCCTACATTGGGAGCTCATGTAGCATGACGTGTGAAAATCAATGTTTCCCTATGAGAGCCGTCTTAACTGGTCCTACACAAGTCGAAACTAGTACTCCCTGTACTACTTTGGTCCTACATTGATCCTACTTCAGCCCATTGAATATCATTGAAGTAAGACCAAAGTAGGAGCCTTGTCCTAACCATCCGACTTTTGCCACCTGACATGTGATTACAGCACCAGTAAAAGGAATTTATCTCATTCTGGGATTGTTTCGATTGGTCAAAGAACAAGTCAGTCTACCTCATGTAGTAGTATCCTGTTCATGAAAGTAGGATGGATGTAGGATCAATGTAGGACAGATGTAGCAGAGCAAAGTAGGATGAAAGTCGTGTAGTGTAGTGTGAACCCAGCCTTAGCCGTTCTAAAACATTGGACAATGTTGTCCTTGAGTGGACACAGCTGAGCTATAATCCTGCCTTCGTTAAGAGACAGTTTAAAGTCCAATCCTCACAAACCAATGTACAAATTTGGTTCTCTTAAAAGACACGTGATATAAAAAAAAAATATTTTAAAGTCGACGAGAAAATTAATTTTCATCTTAGGACAGAGGAAAAAGATGATCATCGCATATGCTAATGTAGAACTTTGTAGAAGAAATAAGATATGAGAAATTTGTTTTTTATAGAAGTGGTACAGGAGCTAACCCACATTATGAAAGATATCAAATCACGATTATAAAAATGTAACCTGTGACACGTATCCATTAACCACATATCACAATGATTCATGTATCCACCTTGATAATTATTTTGCATTGATTAGGAGATATAAACGTATGCATGCTTAGAAAAATTTTTGTGGGGAATATACGTTTATAAAGAAATGTGGAAGCATGTTATGTGGGATGCAAAAAGTATACTAATTGTATTTTATATAATATAAAGAAATGGAAAAGACCTGCAAATGACTGGGTAACAAAAGTCAAAACAGATAACAAAAATTAAGCGAATGTAATGACTGTAATCCACAGCCAAAATACAAGAGAGCTGCCGTTTAAAAAAAGACAAATGAGGGGTAGGAAGGGGGTGTAGGTGCACAGTAAGCAAGGGGTTAATCGAATAATCGACTAATTTCGATTAATTATAAAGGACATACAAATCCAACTACTTTTATCCGATCTCCTTGCAGGCTGATTCCCAGTGCAGCTCCAACCACTGGAAAATTGGAGAGCAGGATACAAAAAATACACAAAGGTAGCGCTCGATGGGAATTAAAACTTTTATAGACTTTAAGTAGGTAACACAATAAATATTGCACTGGAGATATAATTGTGGTGGAAATTTGAAGATGTATTTATTATGTATTGTCATAATTGGCACCCAGTCTTGACACTTCCCCAACCAGCTCTAAATAGAGCTGACTGTGGCAGTCCTGAGGCTGGTTGACTCTCGTCTTGAGGTTGGAGTGTGATGGTTGCGGCATGGGCGTATGCCCACCAGCGAGGGGCCCCCCAGATTTCCACTACAGACGATCGTTGAGGGGGATGCGTTCATTTCGCAAGCACACTAGTGGCTATGGACAGATGTACGCTCTTATCTGGGTCATGTCTGATCAGCAGGATTTGGGATTCATAGGGTACATCTGTAAATAGCCTCAATAAGGATATAATCTTTATATGCATTATTCTATGGAATGGCGCAGATTAAAGGTTCTATCAGCGTATATTTTGAGGGCTTGTGAGCGTTTCTGGGGTCAGGGGGGGGCACATGCACACCCTGACCGGACACACCCATAAGACTTTAGACAGCATTGTATGTATTTCTATTCATTGTATTCTATTCTATTCATCTATTCAATTTGACTTCCTGTCAGAAGGAATGTTCTGTTCTGTGTATAGGAGACATCTGGTAATGTCGCCTCCCATGGGGGGAGGCGACTTACTGGTGATGACTTCCTGTTTTGTGTAAATAAAAGAGCCATGCTCAGCCCTGTGAGGGGAGATGATTGCAAGGATGGTAACATGAGAGCAGGCGGTTGTAATGTCTCTTGATTGGTATGGAATATATGGTGAGTATATCTGTTAGCTTAAACATGGCATCATTTCATTTAAGATGGCGAATGTGCTTTACAGCACTAGGCAAGATGGGGGTGTGCCTTGCAAACCCCCAGATTTCCACGACATAATTGATGGAGCTACAAAAACTGTACAAATGGTGCGAGTAATTCCAAACGGTAGCAAAATAAGTCATAAAAACATGTAGCCAAGTACGATACTGGCAGCCCTCAAAATTTCCACTCGCCTACTAGCATTTGGCGAGTGGATTTAAGCTGGGGGCGAGTGATGACAGGGCTGCATGACCAATCTCCCTCCAATCTGTGCTACACTTAGAGTCCCGATGAGATTGGCGGCCGAAGAGGAAAGGTGCATGCTCGAGAAAAGTAGTCTGGTGAGCCGCGCACAGGCAGAGCAGTACACAGGAGCTCTCCTTACAATCCTGAATAAGCCATGGGACCTAACAGTATGACTTCTCTGAGCCCGACCCCCTCCCCCCGGGCCCTGACCAATGTAGCTGGAGAGCAGGAAGTAATGAGTGAGGTGGAGGATTGCGAAAATTACGACTCCGGTGCGGCGCTCACTGAAAGTTGCCCTGACATTAGAGCGGCAGCCTTCCAGTTTGTGCAGTTTTCTTCTCCTTGTGCTCTATGCAAGTGTCCAACAGTTCAGCCTGAGCACTGTGAACAGACTGGTCTCAATGTGTGCTGTGCGGTGTCAGTGTGTGCTGTGCGGTGTCAGTGTACGCTGTGCTATGGTGTCAATGGCTGTGCAGTTGTGTGGATCTCAGCGCTGGATTGTACTCCCTCCCGCTGTGCTGCAGCTCCTCTCCTCACTGCCAGCCTGAATAAAAGGGGGAAGTGGGGACATGCAAGCATGGAGCCGCACACACAGGCTCCTGATGATGAGATGAGAGAGAGACTCAGTTCTAGTGCCCTGTCCCTCTGGTCTGCCCCCAGTGCCCTGTCCCTCTGGTCTGCCCCCAGTGCCCTGTCCCTCTGGTCTGCCCCCAGTGCCCTGTCCCATTTTGTTAAAGTTGTTGTTGGTAATATTTAATTGTGTAACTTGATTCTGCATAAAACATTGTCATTCCATGAAATAATCTACGAGGGCGTGTTTACGGGTGCAATTAGGCGCAGGGCAGTGTATGAATTAGGTGGGGCAACTGGTGGCGAGTAACTCTTGAGGCCTGGCTAGTAGCTATGGGCATGAAATTTTGAGCCCTGGATACTGGTATACAAATGTGTACAACGATACCACTGCTGAATCCAGATGAGGAGGGGTTACCATCAGTACATCTACATGAAGATGTCCCATGAAGGGAACCATCACAACTCCAAGCAGATGGTTGTAGAATCCCAGGTTGATAAAGGGAAGTGTAACAGCCGGCATGCAGATATGAAGGCACAGCAAAGGAGCCCTTCAGATGGACACGGCAAGCCCCGCCGGTGTTTGTGACGTCACCAGATCTCCGACGGAACTCCCTGAAGGCCCAGAAGCCGGCGGAGTAGCGAGTACCAATCAAAAGAATTTAAATCGATCAAAAATTTTTAAGATTAATCGATTAAATAAAAGTTAATTTGCACAGCCCTAATATATATATATATAAATTATGGGCCAGATTCAGGAACAGTTAGGCTGGCGGATCCAGTGATCCGCCAGCCTAACTGTGCCTTTGAGCCGGCGTCTCTGTAACCAGAAAACAAGAAACGCCGGGTTGAAGCTCCGATGCGAGCAGCGTAACTGAGTTTCGCCATCGCATCGTTACTTTAACTTAAAAATGGCGCCGGGGGCGTTCCCGCCGATTTACGCTCAAAAAATATGTTAATGAGCGGAAATCGGCAATTCACGATCAAATTCCGGCGCGACGCAATGACGGTACGACGTTTCCGGACGGGATACGCGGCGCATAGATATACCTACATGGGGTTGGAGTATCCTATGTTAGGTATAGGCGTCGTCATCGCGTCGGAAATAAAAAAAAAATCACGTCGCTTGCGTAAAACGTTCATGAATGGGAATGTGACGTCATTGACGTTCATTCACAGAATTTGGAGCATGCGCACGGGGATGTTTGGACACTCGACGCATGCGCAGTACGTTGGCGGCGGGATCGCGCTTAGTTAGAATACTACACGCCCCGTACCCGCGTAATTTGAATTCCGCCGGCTCATTTGCGATGCGCTGCCGCAAGTTTAGGAGCAAGTGCTTCGTGAATGACAGCACTTGCTGCTAAAATTTCGGCAGAGTAACGTAAATGAGAAACGTTACTCCAGAGCAAAGATGCTCCCATCTACCTGAATCTGGCCCATAGGTGTAGGTAGCCTTCCCCAATAATATAAATATTATCGTACAGATAATCTCACAATAAAGGTGAGACACCTAGTGGTTGAAAGTGATATTACTTGGAGGTTCTCAAAGCTCAAAGAACAAGTCAAGGGTTAAATCGTCAGCCAATAGGAACCCGACATGTCTTGACAGGAACTTCCATAGAGACCAGGGGTCAATGAGTTAAGGACAGCTGTCAGATGGGCAGGACTTAGTATAACCTTTATAGTCCTATTGTTCTGATCGATATAAAGAGGACAAGCCCATAAGGCCGCGTACACACGAGGGGATATGTCCGATGGACCGTTTCAGCAGACATCTCCGCTCGTGTGTATGGGCTAGCGGACAGATTTGTCCACGCGACAGATTTCAAAGCAAGCTTTGAAATCTATCCGGTGGGAATCTGTCCGCCCGACATGTCTGCTGGTTAGTACACTTACCAGCAGACATGTCGGCCCCCGCCGCCGTGCCGCTGCCGAATGGATTCGGCGCATGCGCGGAAGTGTTTTACTTCCTGGTGCGGTGACGTGGCGGTGACGCGTCGGCGTCAACGTCACCGCCGCGTCACCGCCACGTCATCGCGCCGTCCGGCGGCGGGGAATTTGATCCGATGGTGTGTACACGCCATCGGATCAAACTCCCGATCGGACATATCCGATGGAAATGGTCCGCGGACCGTTTTCATCGGATATGTCCGATCGTGTGTACGCCGCCTAAGAGTAGGGATCAATCAATCAAGATCGGGAGGCAAGAGATCAGAAAAATGAAAAGGGAAATGGATCAATGAGCTGAAGAAGGAAGGAGACCCCATCCATAGGGGGAGGGGCACGTTAGGATGATAAATGAAGGCATATTGTTATCCCATGGAGGACCATAGAAAGCCGCTGCATTTTAACTTTGGTCATCTGCAAATAGCCATTTTGGAATCGGCAATTATACCATATTGCTTTTATCAGAAATATATGGTTGTTCCCTAGGAATATTGAAGTCTTGTGTAATCATGGTCTGTTCTCATAACCAATAACTGGTACATTTTTCCTTAAAGAGTACAATTTTTCTTATTATACTTTTACATAGTTACAATTGTAGTGACAGAACAAAGACGTCCAATATATTTCACATTGTTGGCCTCTTACTTACCTGCAGTATAGTAACAGCTGATGTATGACATAGACGCTTTTGTCTCATTGTCTTTTTGTATAAAGTTATTTTGAGAGCTTACCATGACACACAGAACAAAGGTATTGCACGCCCATTTTGGGGGTATTTTATTGATTTGCAAGCTGTTCATGTAACGCAACTGGTATTCTAATTTCATGTAAATATCCGTATTTTTGTCAACCAATAAATTAGCTATTTTCTATGATTATACCTCTCCGTGGATACGTTTCATGATTGTATTTAAAAATGTCTTCGTTATCTAAGAATTAAAAATAATTTTCTGTGCAGTTAAAATGACCTTAAGAAAGCACAAAAGTGGTGAGGAGGAGAGATCTGAGGGGACGGTGAGGACGATCTGAGGGGACGGTGAGGAGGAGAGGAAAGATCTGAGGGGACCGTGAGGAGGAGAGATCTGAGGGGACGGTGAGGAGGAGAGATCTGAGGGGACGGTGAGGAGGAGAGATCTGAGGGGACGGTGAGGAGGAGAGATCTGAGGGGACGGTGAGGAGGAGAGATCTGAGGGGACGGTGAGGAGGAGAGATCTGAGGGGACGGTGAGGAGGGGAGATCTGAGGGGACGGTGAGGAGGGGAGATCTGAGGGGACGGTGAGGAGGGGAGATCTGAGGGGACGGTGAGGAGGGGAGATCTGAGGGGACGGTGAGGAGGAGAGATCTGAGGGGACGGTGAAGAAGAGAGATCTGAGGGGACGGTGAAGAAGAGAGATCTGAGGGGACGGTGAGGAGGAGAGATCTGAGGGGACGGTGAGGAGGAGAGATCTGAGGGGACGGTGAGGAGGAGAGATCTGAGGGGACGGTGAGGAGGAGAGATCTGAGGGGACGGTGAGGAGGAGAGATCTGAGGGGACGGTGAGGGGGGACGATCTGAGGGGACGGTGAAGAAGAGAGATCTGAGGGGACGGTGAAGAAGAGAGATCTGAGGGGACGGTGAAGAAGAGAGATCTGAGGGGACGGTGAAGAAGAGAGATCTGAGGGGACGGTGAAGAAGAGAGATCTGAGGGGACGGTGAAGAAGAGAGATCTGAGGGGACGGTGAAGAAGAGAGATCTGAGGGGACGGTGAAGAAGAGAGATCTGAGGGGACGGTGAAGAAGAGAGATCTGAGGGGACGGTGAAGAAGAGAGATCTGAGGGGACGGTGAAGAAGAGAGATCTGAGGGGACGGTGAAGAAGAGAGATCTGAGGGGACGGTGAAGAAGAGAGATCTGAGGGGACGGTGAAGAAGAGAGATCTGAGGGGACGGTGAAGAAGAGAGATCTGAGGGGACGGTGAAGAAGAGAGATCTGAGGGGACGGTGAAGAAGAGAGATCTGAGGGGACGGTGAAGAAGAGAGATCTGAGGGGACGGTGAAGAAGAGAGATCTGAGGGGACGGTGAAGAAGAGAGATCTGAGGGGACGGTGAAGAAGAGAGATCTGAGGGGACGGTGAAGAAGAGAGATCTGAGGGGACGGTGAAGAAGAGAGATCTGAGGGGACGGTGAGGAAGAGAGATCTGAGGGGACGGTGAGGAAGAGAGATCTGAGGGGACGGTGAGGAGGAGAGATCTGAGGGGACGGTGAGGAGGGGAAATCTGAGGGGACGGTGAGGAGGGGAGATCTGAGGGGACGGTGAGGAGGGGAGATCTGAGGGGACGGTGAGGAGGGGAGATCTGAGGGGACGGTGAGGAGGGGAGATCTGAGGGGACGGTGAGGAGGGGAGATCTGAGGGGACGGTGAGGAGGGGAGATCTGAGGGGACGGTGAGGAGGGGAGATCTGAGGGGACGGTGAGGAGGGGAGATCTGAGGGGACGGTGAGGAGGGGAGATCTGAGGGGACGGTGAGGAGGGGAGATCTGAGGGGACGGTGAGGAGGGGAGATCTGAGGGGACGGTGAGGAGGGGAGATCTGAGGGGACGGTGAGGAGGGGAGATCTGAGGGGACGGTGAGGAGGAGAGATCTGAGGGGACGGTGAGGAGGAGAGATCTGAGGGGACGATGAAGAGGAGAGATCTGAGGGGACGGTGAAGAGGAGAGATCTGAGGGGACGGTGAAGAGGTGAGATCTGAGGGGACGGTGAAGAGGAAAGATCTGAGGGGACCGTGAGGAGGAGAGATCTGAGGGGACCGTGAGGAGGAGAGATCTGAGGGGACCGTGAGGAGGAGAGATCTGAGGGGACCGTGAGGAGGAGAGATCTGAGGGGACGGTGAAGAAGAGAGATCTGAGGGGACGGTGAAGAAGAGAGATCTGAGGGGACGGTGAAGAAGAGAGATCTGAGGGGACGGTGAGGAGGAGAGATCTGAGGGGACGGTGAGGAGGAGAGATCTGAGGGGACGGTGAAGAGGAGAGATCTGAGGGGACGGTGAGGGGGGGCGATCTGAGGGGACGGTGAAGAGGAGAGATCTGAGGGGACGGTGAAGAGGAGAGATCTGAGGGGACGGTGAAGAGGTGAGATCTGAGGGGACGGTGAAGAGGTGAGATCTGAGGGGACGGTGAAGAGGTGAGATCTGAGGGGACGGTGAAGAGGTGAGATCTGAGGGGACGGTGAGGGGGGCAATCTGAGGGGACGGTGAGGGGGGGCGATCTGAGGGGACGGTGAGGGGGGGCGATCTGAGGGGACGGTGAGGGGGGGCGATCTGAGGGGACGGTGAGGGGGGGCGATCTGAGGGGACGGTGAGGGGGGGCTGAGGGGACGGTGAGGGGGGCGATCTGAGGGGACGGTGAAGAGGAAAGATCTGAGGGGACGGTGAGGAGGAGAGATCTGAGGGGACGGTGAAGAGGAGAGATCTGAGGGGACGGTGAGGAGGAGAGATCTGAGGGGACGGTGAGGAGGAGAGATCTGAGGGGACCGCGAGGAGGAGAGATCTGAAAGGACCGCGAGGAGGAGAGATCTGAAAGGACCGCGAGGAGGAGAGATCTGAAAGGACCGCGAGGAGGAGAGATCTGAAAGGACCGCGAGGAGGAGAGATCTGAAAGGACCGCGAGGAGGAGAGATCTGAAAGGACCGCGAGGAGGAGAGATCTGAAAGGACCGCGAGGAGGAGAGATCTGAAAGGACCGCGAGGAGGAGAGATCTGAAAGGACCGCGAGGAGGAGAGATCTGAAAGGACCGCGAGGAGGAGAGATCTGAAAGGACCGCGAGGAGGAGAGATCTGAAAGGACCGCGAGGAGGAGAGATCTGAAAGGACCGCGAGGAGGAGAGATCTGAAAGGACCGCGAGGAGGAGAGATCTGAAAGGACCGCGAGGAAGAGAGATCTGAGGGGACGGTGAAGAAGAGAGATCGAGGAGGAGAGATCTGAGGGGAAGGACCGGTGAAGAGGAGAGATCGAGGAGGGGGGCGAGAGATCTGAGGGGACGGTGAAGAAGAGAGATGAAGAGGTGAGATCTGAGGGGACGGTGAAGAGGAGAGATCTGAGGGGACGGTGAAGAGGACGGTGAAGATCTGAGGGGACGGTGAGGAGGAGAGATCTGAGGGGACGGTGAAGAGGACTGAGGGGACGGTGAGGGGGGACGATCTGAGGGGACGGTGAAGAGGAGAGATCTGAGGGGACGGTCTGAGGGGCTGAGGGGACGGTGAAGAGGAGATCTGAGGGGACCTGAGGGGACGGTGAATCTGAGGGGACCGTGAGAGGAGAGATCTGAGGGGACGGTGAGGAGGAGAGATCTGAGGGGACGGTGAGGAGGAGAGATCTGAGGGGACGGTGAGGAGGAGAGATCTGAGGGGACGGTGAGGAGGAGAGATCTGAGGGGACGGTGAAGAGGAGAGATCTGAGGGGACGGTGAAGAGGAGAGATCTGAGGGGACGGTGAAGAGGAGAGATCTGAGGGGACCGTGAGGAGGAGAGATCTGAGGGGACGGTGAGGAGGAGAGATCTGAGGGGACGGTGAGGAGGAGAGATCTGAGGGGACGGTGAGGAGGAGAGATCTGAGGGGACGGTGAGGAGGAGAGATCTGAGGGGACGGTGAGAGATCTGAGGGGACGGTGAAGAGAGAGATCTGAGGGGACGGTGAAGAAGAGAGATCTGAGGGGACGGTGAAGAAGAGAGATCTGAGGGGACGGTGAAGAAGAGAGATCTGAGGGGACGGTGAAGAAGAGAGATCTGAGGGGACGGTGAAGAAGAGAGATCTGAGGGGACGGTGAAGAGGAGAGATCTGAGGGGACGGTGAAGAAGAGAGATCTGAGGGGACGGTGAAGAAGAGAGATCTGAGGGGACGGTGAAGAAGAGAGATCTGAGGGGACGGTGAAGAAGAGAGATCTGAGGGGACGGTGAAGAAGAGAGATCTGAGGGGACGGTGAAGAAGAGAGATCTGAGGGGACGGTGAAGAAGAGAGATCTGAGGGGACGGTGAAGAAGAGAGATCTGAGGGGACGGTGAAGAGGAGAGAGGAGAGATCTGAGGGGACGGTGAAGAGGAGAGATCTGAGGGGACGGTGAAGAGGAGAGATCTGAGGGGACGGTGAAGAGGAGAGATCTGAGGGGACGGTGAAGAGGAGAGATCTGAGGGGACGGTGAAGAGGAGAGATCTGAGGGGACGGTGAAGAGGAGAGATCTGAGGGGACGGTGAAGAGGCGAGATCTGAGGGGACGGTGAGGAGGGGAGATCTGAGGGGACGGTGAGGAGGGGAGATCTGAGGGGACGGTGAGGAGGGGAGATCTGAGGGGACGGTGAGGAGGAGGAGATCTGAGGGGACGGTGAGGAGGAGGAGATCTGAGGGGACGGTGAGGAGGAGGAGATCTGAGGGGACGGTGAGGAGGAGAGATCTGAGGGGACGGTGAAGAGGAGAGATCTGAGGGGACGGTGAAGAGGAGAGATCTGAGGGGACGGTGAAGAAGAGAGATCTGAGGGGACGGTGAAGAGGAGAGATCTGAGGGGACGGTGAAGAGGAGAGATCTGAGGGGACGGTGAAGAGGTGAGATCTGAGGGGACGGTGAAGAGGCGAGATCTGAGGGGACGGTGAAGAGGAAAGATCTGGAGGGGACGATCTGAGGGGACGGTGAGGGGACCGGAGGAGGAGAGATCTGAGGGGACCGGTGAGGAGGAGAGATCTGAGGGGACCGGTGAGGAGGAGAGATCTGAGGGGACGGTGAGGAGGAGAGATCTGAGGGGACCGAGGGGACGGTGAGGAGGAGAGATCTGAGGGGACGGTGAGGAGGAGAGATCTGAGGGGACGGTGAGGAGGAGAGATCTGAGGGGACCGGTGAGGAGGAGAGATCTGAGGGGACGGTGAAGAAGGAGAGATCTGAGGGGACGGTGAAGAAGAGAGATCTGAGGGGACGGTGAAGAAGGAGAGATCTGAGGGGACGGTGAAGAAGGAGAGATCTGAGGGGACGGTGAAGAGGAGAGATCTGAGGGGACGGTGAAGAGGAGAGATCTGAGGGGACGGTGAGGGGAGGTGAGGAGGGGAGATCGAGATGAGGAGGGGAGATCTGAGGGGACGGTGAAGAGGAGAGATCTGAGGGGACCGGTGAGGAGGAGAGATCTGAGGGGACCGGTGAGGAGGAGAGATCTGAGGGGACGGTGAGGAGGAGAGATCTGAGGGGACCGGTGAGGAGGAGAGATCTGAGGGGACCGAGAGGAGGAGAGATCTGAGGGGACCGTGAGGAGGAGAGATCTGAGGGGACCGCGAGGAGGAGAGATCTGAGGGGACCGTGAGGAGGAGAGATCTGAGGGGACCGTGAGGAGGAGAGATCTGAGGGGACGGTGAGGAGGAGAGATCTGAGGGGACGGTGAGGAGGAGAGATCTGAGGGGACGGTGAAGAAGAGAGATCTGAGGGGACGGTGAAGAAGAGAGATCTGAGGGGACGGTGAAGAAGAGAGATCTGAGGGGACGGTGAAGAAGAGAGATCTGAGGGGACGGTGAAGAAGAGAGATCTGAGGGGACGGTGAAGAAGAGAGATCTGAGGGGACGGTGAAGAAGAGAGATCTGAGGGGACGGTGAAGAAGAGAGATCTGAGGGGACGGTGAAGAAGAGAGATCTGAGGGGACGGTGAAGAGGAGAGATCTGAGGGGACGGTGAAGAGGAGAGATCTGAGGGGACGGTGAAGAGGAGAGATCTGAGGGGACGGTGAAGAGGAGAGATCTGAGGGGACGGTGAGGAGGTGAGATCTGAGGGGACGGTGAGGAGGGGAGATCTGAGGGGACGGTGAGGAGGGGAGATCTGAGGGGACGGTGAGGAGGGGAGATCTGAGGGGACGGTGAGGAGGGGAGATCTGAGGGGACGGTGAGGAGGGGAGATCTGAGGGGACGGTGAGGAGGGGAGATCTGAGGGGACGGTGAGGAGGGGAGATCTGAGGGGACGGTGAGGAGGGGAGATCTGAGGGGACGGTGAGGAGGGGAGATCTGAGGGGACGGTGAGGAGGGGAGATCTGAGGGGACGGTGAGGAGGGGAGATCTGAGGGGACGGTGAGGAGGGGAGATCTGAGGGGACGGTGAGGAGGGGAGAGATCTGAGGGGACGGTGAGGAGGAGAGATGAAGAGGAGAGATCTGAGGGGACGGTGAGGAGGAGAGATCTGAGGGGACGGTGAAGAGGAGAGATCTGAGGGGACGGTGAAGAGGAGAGATCTGAGGGGACGGTGAAGAGGAGAGATCTGAGGGGACGGTGAAGAGGAGAGATCTGAGGGGACGGTGAAGAGGAGAGATCTGAGGGGACGGTGAAGAGGAGAGATCTGAGGGGACGGTGAAGAGGTGAGATCTGAGGGGACGGTGAGGGGGGCGATCTGAGGGGACGGTGAGGGGGGCGATCTGAGGGGACCGTGAGGAGGAGAGATCTGAGGGGACCGTGAGGAGGAGAGATCTGAGGGGACCGTGAGGAGGAGAGATCTGAGGGGACCGTGAGGAGGAGAGATCTGAGGGGACCGTGAGGAGGAGAGATCTGAGGGGACCGTGAGGAGGAGAGATCTGAGGGGACAGGAGGAGAGATGAGAAGAGAGATCTGAGGGGACGGTGAAGAAGAGAGATCTGAGGGGACGGTGAAGAAGAGAGATCTGAGGGGACGGTGAAGAGGAGAGATCTGAGGGGACGGTGAAGAGGAGAGATCTGAGGGGACGGTGAAGAGGTGAGATCTGAGGGGACGGGGTGAAGAGGCGAGATCTGAGGGGACGGTGAAGAGGTGAGATCTGAGGGGACGGTGAGGGGGGACAATCTGAGGGGACGGTGAGGGGGGACAATCTGAGGGGACGGTGAGGGGGGACAATCTGAGGGGACGGTGACGAGGGGACGGTGAGGGGGGGACGGTGATCTGAGGGGACGGGGGACGGTGAGGGGGGACAATCTGACGGTGATCTGAGGGGACGGTGAGGGGGGAGGGGACGATCTGAGGGGACGGTGAAGAGGGGACGGTGAAGATCTGAGGGGACCGTGAGGAGGAGAGATCTGAGGGGACCGTGAGGAGGAGAGATCTGAGGGGACCGTGAGGAGGAGAGATCTGAGGGGACCGTGAGGAGGAGAGATCTGAGGGGACGGTGAAGAAGAGAGATCTGAGGGGACGGTGAAGAAGAGAGATCTGAGGGGACGGTGAAGAAGAGAGATCTGAGGGGACGGTGAGGAGGAGAGATCTGAGGGGACGGTGAAGAGGAGAGATCTGAGGGGACGGTGAAGAGGAGAGATCTGAGGGGACGGTGAAGAGGAGAGATCTGAGGGGACGGTAAGGGGGACAATCTGAGGGCACGGTGAGGGGGGGATCTGAGGGCATGGTGAGGGGGAGAGATCTGAGGGGACGGTGAGGGGGGACAATCTGAGGGGACGGTGAGGGGGGACAATCTGAGGGGACGGTGAGGGGGGACAATCTGAGGGGACGGTGAGGGGGGACGGTGAACAATCTGAGGGGACGGTGAGGGGGGACAATCTGAGGGGACGGTGAGGGGGGACAATCTGAGGGGACGGTGAGGGGGGACAATCTGAGGGGACGGTGAGGGGGGACAATCTGAGGGGACAGTGAGGGGGGACAATCTGAGGGGACGGTGAGGGGGGACAATCTGAGGGGACGGTGAGGGGGGACAATCTGAGGGGACGGTGAGGGGGGACAATCTGAGGGGACGGTGAGGGGGGACAATCTGAGGGGACGGTGAGGGGGGACAATCTGAGGGGACGGTGAGGGGGGACAATCTGAGGGGACGGTGAGGGGGGACAATCTGAGGGGACGGTGAGGGGGGGACGAGGGGGGACAATCTGAGGGGACGGTGAGGGGGGGACAATCTGAGGGGACGGTGAGGGGGGACAATCTGAGGGGACGGTGAGGGGGGGACGATCTGAGGGGACGGTGAGGGGGGGACGATCTGAGGGGACAGGTGAGGGGGGACAATCTGAGGGGACGGTGAGGGGGGACAATCTGAGGGGACGGTGAGGGGGGACAATCTGAGGGGACGGTGAGGGGGGACAATCTGAGGGGACGGTGAGGGGGGACAATCTGAGGGGACGGTGAGGGGGGACAATCTGAGGGGACGGTGAGGGGGGACAATCTGAGGGGACGGTGAGGGGGGGACAATCTGAGGGGACGGTGAGGGGGGGGACGATCTGAGGGGACGGTGAGGGGGGGACGATCTGAGGGGACGGTGAGGGGGGGACGAGGGGGGACAATCTGAGGGGACGGTGAGGGGGGGACGATCTGAGGGGACGGTGAGGGGGGGACGATCTGAGGGGACGGTGAGGGGGGGACGATCTGAGGGGACGGTGAGGGGGGACAATCTGAGGGGACGGTGAGGGGGGGACGATCTGAGGGGACGGTGGGGGGGGACGATCTGAGGGGACGGTGAGGGGGGACAATCTGAGGGGACGGTGAGGGGGGACGATCTGAGGGGACGGTGAGGGGGGACAATCTGAGGGGACGGTGAGGGGGGGACAATCTGAGGGGACGGTGAGGGGGGGACAATCTGAGGGGACAGTGAGGGGGGGACGATCTGAGGGGACGGTGAGGGGGGACAATCTGAGGGGACGGTGAGGGGGGACGATCTGAGGGGACGGTGAGGGGGGGACAATCTGAGGGGACGGTGAGGGGGGGACAATCTGAGGGGACGGTGAGGGGGGGACGATCTGAGGGGACGGTGAGGGGGATCTGAGGGGACGGTGAGGGGGATCTGAGGGGACGGTGAGGGGGGGACGATCTGAGGGGACGGTGAGGGGGGGACGATCTGAGGGGACGGTGAGGGGGGACGATCTGAGGGGACGGTGAGGGGGGGACGATCTGAGGGGACGGTGAGGGGGGGACGATCTGAGGGGACGGTGAGGGGGGGACGAATCTGAGGGGACGGTGAGGGGGGACAATCTGAGGGGACGGTGAGGGGGGGACGATCTGAGGGGACGGTGAGGGGGGGACGATCTGAGGGGACGGTGAGGGGGGACAATCTGAGGGGACGGTGAGGGGGACGATCTGAGGGGACGGTGAGGGGGGACAATCTGAGGGGACGGTGAGGGGGGGACAATCTGAGGGGACGGTGAGGGGGGGACAATCTGAGGGGACAGTGAGGGGGGGACGATCTGAGGGGACGGTGAGGGGGGACGATCTGAGGGGACGGTGAGGGGGGACAATCTGAGGGGACGGTGAGGGGGGACAATCTGAGGGGACGGTGAGGGGGGACGATCTGAGGGGATGGTGAGGGGGATCTGAGGGGACGGTGAGGGGGGACAATCTGAGGGGACGGTGAGGGGGATCTGAGGGGACGGTGAGGGGGGACGATCTGAGGGGACGGTGAGGGGGGACGATCTGAGGGGACGGTGAGGGGGACAATCTGAGGGGACGGTGAGGGGGGACGATCTGAGGGGACGGTGAGGGGGGACAATCTGAGGGGACGGTGAGGGGGGGACAATCTGAGGGGACGGTGAGGGGGGACAATCTGAGGGGACGGTGAGGGGGGACGATCTGAGGGGACGGTGAGGGGGGACAATCTGAGGGGACGGTGAGGGGGGACAATCTGAGGGGACGGTGAGGGGGACAATCTGAGGGGACGGTGAGGGGGGGGACGATCTGAGGGGACGGTGAGGGGGGGACGATCTGAGGGGACGGTGAGGGGGGGACGATCTGAGGGGACGGTGAGGGGGGGACGATCTGAGGGGACGGTGAGGGGGGGACGATCTGAGGGGACGGTGAGGGGGGACGATCTGAGGGGACGGTGAGGGGGGACAATCTGAGGGGACGGTGAGGGGGGGACGATCTGAGGGGACGGTGGGGGGGACGATCTGAGGGGACGGTGAGGGGGGACAATCTGAGGGGACGGTGAGGGGGGACAATCTGAGGGGACGGTGAGGGGGGGACGATCTGAGGGGACGGTGAGGGGGGGACAATCTGAGGGGACGGTGAGGGGGGGACGATCTGAGGGGACGGTGAGGGGGGGACAATCTGAGGGGACGGTGAGGGGGGACAATCTGAGGGGACGGTGAGGGGGGATCTGAGGGGACGGTGAGGGGGATCTGAGGGGACGGTGAGGGGGGACGATCTGAGGGGACGGTGAGGGGGGGACGGTGAGGGGGACGATCTGAGGGGACGGTGAGGGGGGACAATCTGACGAGGGGGGACAATCTGAGGGGACGGTGAGGGGGGACAATCTGACGAATCTGAGGGGACGGTGAGGGGGGACGATCTGAGGGGACGGTGAGGGGGGACAATCTGAGGGGACGGTGAGGGGGGGACGGTGAGGGGGGGACGATCTGAGGGGACGGTGAGGGGGGGACGATCTGAGGGGACGGTGAGGGGGGACAATCTGAGGGGACGGTGAGGGGGGACGATCTGAGGGGACGGTGAGGGGGGGACGATCTGAGGGGACGGTGAGGGGGGACGGTGAATCTGAGGGGACGGTGAGGGGGGGACAATCTGAGGGGACGGTGAGGGGGGGACGATCTGAGGGGACGGTGAGGGGGGACGAATCTGAGGGGACGGTGAGGGGGGACAATCTGAGGGGACGGTGAGGGGGGACAATCTGAGGGGACGGTGAGGGGGATCTGAGGGGACGGTGAGGGGGACGATCTGAGGGGACGGTGAGGGGGGACAATCTGAGGGGACGGTGAGGGGGGGACGATCTGAGGGGACGGTGAGGGGGGGACGATCTGAGGGGACGGTGAGGGGGGGACGATCTGAGGGGACGGTGAGGGGGGACGATCTGAGGGGACGGTGAGGGGGGACGATCTGAGGGGACGGTGAGGGGGGGACGATCTGAGGGGACGGTGAGGGGGGGACGATCTGAGGGGACGGTGAGGGGGGACAATCTGAGGGGACGGTGAGGGGGGGACAATCTGAGGGGACGGTGAGGGGGGGACAATCTGAGGGGACGGTGAGGGGGGGACAATCTGAGGGGACGGTGAGGGGGGACAATCTGAGGGGACGGTGAGGGGGGACGATCTGAGGGGACGGTGAGGGGGGACGAGGGGACGGTCTGAGGGGACGGTGAGGGGGGACAATCTGAGGGGACGGTGAGGGGGGACTCTGAGGGGACGGTGAGGGGGGACAATCTGAGGGGACGGTGAGGGGGACTCTGAGGGGACGGTGAGGGGGGACATCTGAGGGGACGGTGAGGGGGACGATCTGAGGGGACGGTGAGGGGGGGACAATCTGAGGGGACGGTGAGGGGGGACAATCTGAGGGGACGGTGAGGGGGACTCTGAGGGGACGGTGAGGGGGGACAATCTGAGGGGACGGTGAGGGGGGACGATCTGAGGGGACGGTGAGGGGGGACAATCTGAGGGGAGGGGGGACGATCTGAGGGGACGGTGAGGGGGGACGATCTGAGGGGACGGTGAGGGGGGACAATCTGAGGGGACGGTGAGGGGGGACATCTGAGGGGACGGTGAGGGGGGATCTGAGGGGACGGTGAGGGGGGATCTGAGGGGACGGTGAGGGGGGACAATCTGAGGGGACGGTGAGGGGGGACAATCTGAGGGGACGGTGAGGGGGATCTGAGGGGACGGTGAGGGGGACGACTGAGGGGACGGTGAGGGGGGACTGAGGGGACGGTGAGGGGGGACGAATCTGAGGGGACGGTGAGGGGGGACAATCTGAGGGGACGGTGAGGGGGGACAATCTGAGGGGACGGTGAGGGGGGACAATCTGAGGGGACGGTGAGGGGGGACAATCTGAGGGGACGGTGAGGGGGGACAATCTGAGGGGACGGTGAGGGGGGACAATCTGAGGGGACGGTGAGGGGGGACAATCTGAGGGGACGGTGAGGGGGGACAATCTGAGGGGACGGTGAGGGGGGACAATCTGAGGGGACGGTGAGGGGGGACAATCTGAGGGGACGGTGAGGGGGGACAATCTGAGGGGACGGTGAGGGGGGGACGAGGGGACGGTCTGAGGGGACGGTGGGGGGGGGACGATCTGAGGGGACGGTGAGGGGGGACGGTGAGGGGGGACGATCTGAGGGGACGGTGGGGGGGGACGATCTGAGGGGACGGTGAGGGGGGGACGATCTGAGGGGACGGTGAGGGGGGACAATCTGAGGGGCCGGTGAGGGGGATCTGAGGGGACGGTGAGGAGGGGGTCGATCTGAGGGGGTGGGAAGTTTGGTATATAATGAAGACCTATCACTATATACAGGATGAGGAGGAGGAATGGCGCCCTCCTGTGGGAAGAAATCATCCCCCGTACAGAATTCTCGCTCTCCGGTGATCACGTGACTCTATACAGGGAACACTCACCCGTCTCCGCCCGTCATCTCCGCTATATGTACCCCTCATCGTCTCCACGGCAACCGGGCCCGGAATGGGCGGGAACTTCCCCATCTACATCTTCCGTGTCAGGAGGAGAGGCGGGGCTTTCTATAGCGAGGGGCGGAGAAGTGGGCGTCAATTAGAAGAAGCGTGATACGTGAGGAGGGCGGGGTCTCAGTGTGGCTGCAACTCAAGCTCCAATTTTGAACGGAAATACGCGGCCTCCACTACAAGTTTTTTTTTTTTTCCGTTAAACTTTATTGTAACATACAAACAATGGCTGCGAATGGAGCTTCATTGTTTTCTTTTTTAAATCAACTTTATTACGTTTTTTTTTTTGTAAAGAGCAATTACAATACATAAATGATTTTATGCCTGAAGATTACATAACCCCCCAAATATCGTATGAGATTGTATGATGTGTGATATCAGTATATATATATATATATATCGGTTGTGGCCTCCACTTGAAGTATCAGATTCCTCTATGACTTTCTGCAGTCACAGGGAGATAATCTGTCTGATTGGACGCTGGCATCCCATGTGTCTTCAGTGGCCATATTGGGTCAGGCAGGGTCTATTTAAGTCGTTGGCGTGCTTGATGGGAGCGGCTTGTGTAGCGACAGGATCCCTGTCTGACAGGGACAGTGCTTAGAGGTAGGGAAAGGCTCCAGAGCAGTAGGGACAGTGCGAGGACTACGTCCACCTCTCTTCAGGAAGCCCCTCCTACCTGTGGACGGCCAGAGGCCACATTCTGCTCGTCGTCGCAGGTGCTACCGGTGTCATCAAACCGTTGTCACTGTTCATGAGTCGCACCAGACAGCTGTGCCGACCCGCCGGGACTAAATACGTTTTGTATTTGAACCTTTTCTACGATATGACTTTGTTGCCTGACGTGTTTATTGACCTCCACATCACACTGCACTCTTCTCACCTTCATTTACCACGTATACCAAGATATCCATCCGATCACCGATCACCAACCACCAGGGCGGGTTTTCCTCCTCCCGGCCACTGATCACCAACCACCAGGGCAGGTTTTCCTCCTCCCGGCCACTGATCACCAACCACCAGGGCAGGTTTTCCTCCTCCCGGCCACTGATCACCAACCACCAGGGCAGGTTTTCCTCCTCCCGGCCACTGATCACCAACCACCAGGGCAGGTTTTCCTCCTCCCGGCCACTGATCACCAACCACCAGGGCAGGTTTTCCTCCTCCCGGCCACTGATCACCAACCACCAGGGCAGGTTTTCCTCCTCCCGGCCACTGATCACCAACCACCAGGGCAGGTTTTCCTCCTCCCTTCCACTGATCACCAACCACCAGGGCAGGTTTTCCTCCTCCCGGCCACTGATCACCAACCACCAGGGCAGGTTTTCCTCCTCCCGGCCACTGATCACCAACCACCAGGGCAAGTTTTCCTCCTCCCGGCCACTGATCACCAACCACCAGGGCAGGTTTTCCTCCTCCCTTCCACTGATCACCAACCACCAGGGCAGGTTTTCCTCCTCCCTTCCACTGATCACCAACCACCAGGGCAGGTTTTCCTCCTCCCGGCCACTGATCACCAACCACCAGGGCAGGTTTTCCTCCTCCCGGCCACTGATCACCAACCACCAGGGCAGGTTTTCCTCCTCCCGGCCACTGATCACCAACCACCAGGGCAGGTTTTCCTCCTCCCTTCCACTGATCACCAACCACCAGGGCAGGTTTTCCTCCTCCCGGCCACTGATCACCAACCACCAGGGCAGGTTTTCCTCCTCCCGGCCACTGATCAGCAACCACCAGGGCAGGCTATCCTCCTCCCTTCCACTGATCACCAACCACCAGGGCAGGTTTTCCTCCTCCCAGCCACTGATCACCAACCACCAGGGCAGGTTTTCCTCCTCCCGGCCACTGATCACCAACCACCAGGGCAGGTTTTCCTCCTCCCGGCCACTGATCACCAACCACCAGGGCAGGTTTTCCTCCTCCCGGCCACTGATCACCAACCACCAGGGCAGGTTTTCCTCCTCCCGGCCACTGATCACCAACCACCAGGGCAGGTTTTCCTCCTCCCAGCCACTGATCACCAACCACCAGGGCAGGTTTTCCTCCTCCCGGCCACTGATCACCAACCACCAGGGCAGGTTTTCCTCCTCCCGGCCACTGATCACCAACCACCAGGGCAGGTTTTCCTCCTCCCTTCCACTGATCACCAACCACCAGGGCAGGTTTTCCTCCTCCCGGCCACTGATCACCAACCACCAGGGCAGGTTTTCCTCCTCCCGGCCACTGATCACCAACCACCAGGGCAGGTTTTCCTCCTCCCGGCCACTGATCACCAACCACCAGGGCAGGTTTTCCTCCTCCCGGCCACTGATCACCAACCACCAGGGCAGGTTTTCCTCCTCCCGGCCACTGATCACCAACCACCAGGGCAGGTTTTCCTCCTCCCTTCCACTGATCACCAACCACCAGGGCAGGTTTTCCTCCTCCCGGCCACTGATCACCAACCACCAGGGCAGGTTTTCCTCCTCCCGGCCACTGATCACCAACCACCAGGGCAGGTTTTCCTCCCGGCCACTGATCTCCAACCACCTGGGCAGGTTTTCCTCCCGGCCACTGATCTCCAACCACCAGGGCAGGTTTTCCTCCTCCCTTCCACCGACATTGGGGACAGTGTTGTCTCGCAAAACAAGCACGATTCAGGCCAAAGCAGTGTGCAGTACCGCTTTTGGCCTGAGGTGGGGGGGGGGGCGCCGGAGCCGAACGTCGCCGATCACAGCCGTTCGGAAGTGCACGGAAAGGCCAGTGGACAGCGCAACTAACCTCGGCAAATCTCATCTAGGAAGTCTTTCCGAGGTTTGCAGAGGTCATCCAAAGTGTCCTCGAGGCTTTTTGGACGTTTCCGAGGTTCCCCGGTGCCCCCCCCCCCCTCGCCTCTGGCCACATTTGATATTGCATCCCATTGAAGTCGATGCGGAAAACAAATTATTTTAGTTTCCATTGACTTCAATGGGGAAACTCGCTTTGATATACGAGTGCTTTGGATTACGAGCGTTCTCCTGGAACGGATTATTCTCGTATTTCGAGGTTCCTCTGTATATGGAAATCATGTGACTTGTATGTGTATCTGTGTGGTGTAGGACGTAGGGTTGGCATGGATTGTAATGGGATTGGTCACCATGGTGTTTTCGGAATGTGATTGGGTAATAAAAATCTATACAAGAGGAAGAGGTTTATGATTAATACATAATATATTGAATAGGAGGAATTTTTACAACATGTTTTTATAGTTCTCCATGTTCCGTGTTCTTTGGGGGACTCTGGACTTTATGAAGAGACCATGAAGGAGTCATTTTCTACGTTCTGCATAAGGAAGGTAAATTCCTCTCGGTCTCTTCCGGGTTCATTAGTGAGATACTTTTTTAAAGCTTTATTTTTAATATACTGTAGAAAAGTAATTGACACCAAACCGGTACACAGTACAAAGACACAGAAGTACCCCAATAGACAAATGCTGGGATATTAACCACTTCCCCACCGCCCACCGCAGGTTTACGTCGGCACTTTAGAGATGGATATCTCGGTAACGGGAGCAGCTGCTGCCACAACCGAGATATCCATCTCTTCTGTGGGCGGTCGGGTAAACGATAATGGCGGTCTCCGCGGCGGAATCACCGCGAGATCGCCGTTATCGGTGGCGGACGAGCGTCCCCCCCCCCTCCCGCTGCGCTCCCGCGCTCTCCGCCGCTTACCGGAGCCGTCGGTAGCGGCGGAGGCGATCGGGTGCGCTCGTCTGGTCAGCGGGGATGCAAGTGAGGGAAATAATTTCCCTCGTCCATCCCCGTAGCTCTGCTGGGCGGAAGTGACGTCAAACGTCAGTTCCAAACAGCGTCTTAGGCGGCGTACACACGATCGGATATATCCGATGAAAACGGTCCGCGGACCATTTCCATTGGATATGTCCGATCGGGAGTTTGATCCGATGGCGTGTACACACCATCGGATCAAATTCCCCGCCGCCGGACGGCGCGGTGACGTGGCGGTGACGCGGCGGTGACGTTGACGCCGCCGCGTCACCGCCACGTCACCGCACCAGGAAGTAAAACACTTCCGCGCATGCGCCGAATCCATTCGGCAGCGGCGCGGCGGCGGTGGGGGCCGACATGTCTGCTGGTAAGTGTACTAACCAGCAGACATGTCGGGCGGACAGATTCCCACCGGATAGATTTCAAAGCATGCTTTGAAATCTGTCGGGTGGACAAATCTGTCCGCTAGCCCATACACACGAGCGGAGATGTCTGCTGAAACGGTCCATCGGACATATCCCCTCGTGTGTACGAGGCCTTAAAGAGACATTTTTTTTTAAATGTCATTTGAAAAATGACATTTAAAATTTTTTTTTTTTTTTTTTGCATTTTAGCCTAAATATGAGATGTGACGTCTTTTTGACCCCCCAGATCTCATATATAAGAGGACCTGTCATGCTTTTTTCTATTACAAGAGATGTTTACATTCCTTGTAATAGGAATAAAAGTGATCATTTTTTTATTTTTTTTATTTTAGTGTTAAAAATTGGTAAAATTAATACAAATAAATACGAAAAAAAAAAAAAAAATTTTTTAAATCGCCCCGTCCCGACGAGCTCGCGCGCAGAAGCGAACGCATACGCGAGTAGCGCCCGCATATGAAAACGGTGTTCAAACCACACAAGTGAGGTATCGCCGCGATCGTTAGAGCGAGAGCAATAATTCTAGCCCTAGACCTCCTCTGTATCTCAAAAAATGCAACCTGTAGAATTTTTTAAACATCGCCTATCGAGATTTTTAAGGGTAAAAGTTTGACGCCATGCCACGAGCGGGCGCAATTTTTAAGCGTGACATGTTGGGTATCATTTTACTCGGCGTAACATTATCTTTCACAATATGTAAAAAAATTGGGCCAAATTTATTGTTGTCTTATTTTTTAATTTAAAAAAGTGAATTTTTTCCAAAAAAAGTGCGCTTGTAAGACCGCTGCGCAAATACGGTGTAACAAAAAGTATTGCAATGACTGCCATTTTATTCTCTAGAGTGTTAGAAAAAAAAAAAATATAATGTTTGGGGGTTTTAAGTAATTTTATAGCAAAAAAAAATGTTTTAGTCTCGTAAACACCGAATCTGAAAAACAGGCCCGGGGCTAAAGTGGTTAACGAGCATCCTTAAAACCATCGACGTACATGGACAAGTACATACCTCCCAACTTTTTGAGATGGGAATGAGGGACACCCATCAGCAAAAGTATGCCATTTGTTGTTGGGGGGGGGGGGGTTCCGCGGATCGGAGTTGTTAACCACTTCATTACTGGGCACATAAACCCCCTTCGTTCCCAGGCGAAATTTCAGCTTCCGGCACTGCGTCGCTTTAACAGACAATTGCGCGGTCGTGCGACGTGGCTCCCAAACAAAACCGGCGCCCTTTTCCCCCCCACAAGTAGAGATTTCTTTTGGTGGTATTTGATCACCCCTGCGGTTTTTATTTTTTGCGCTATAAACAAAAAAAGAGCGACAATTTAAAAATATATATATATATTGTTTTACTTGTTGCTATAATAAATATCCCATTTTTAAAAAAATATATATATATTTTTTTTTCACAGTTAAGGCCGATACGCATTTTTCGACGTATTTTTGTAAAAAAATAAAAATAAAAAATAAATCGCAACAAGCCACTGGTTTGCGCAAAAGTTATAGCGCCTGCAAAATGGGGAACAGAATTATGATTTTTTTTTTATTATTTTTTTTTACTAGTAATGGCGGCGATCTGCGATTTTTATTGCGACTGCGATATTGCGGCGGACATATCGGACACTTTTGACACAAATTTGGGACCATTCACATTTATACAGCGATCAGTGCTATAAAAATGCATTAATTACTGTATAAGTGTGACTGGCAGGGAAGGGGTTAACACTAGGGGGTGAGGAAGGGGTTAAGTGTGTATCCTGGGTGTGTTCTAACTCTGTGGGGGGAGGGGGGTGACCGGGGGAGGTGACCGATGCTGTGTCCCTATGTAAAGAGACACAGATCGCTCTCCTCTCCTCTGACAGCACGTGGAGCTCTGTTTACACCCCATCATTACACACAGAGCTCCACGTCCCTGCTCTCAGCTGTTCGTTTTCATGCCGATCGCGTGCACCCGACAGACATCGCGGCCGCCGGGTACACGCATCGGCATCCCAGCGATGCGCCGGGACAGTGTTTATCCGCCGCGCGCCACACGGTGGCGCACGCGTGTAATGCAGTTGAAACACGTCCAAAGACGTCCACTTGGCGCCTCAGATCTGCTCTGTTGACGTATTCTGTCAATAGCGCAGGTCTGAAGTGGTTAAGGGGGGGGGGGGGGGGTTCCGCAGGTCTGACTTGTTGAGCGGGGGGGGGGGGCGGCGGAATCACGGGACTCCAGCCCTGATCGCGGGAACGCGGGATTTTCCCGTGTATCGCGGGATATTCCCGCCAAATCCGGGACGGTTGGGAGGTATGCAAGTATTCCACCGTGTAGCCACCCAGTATTTTAGGGGGTGTCTAAATTAATACTTCCTGGCTGTTAGCTACCTGAGACGATTGTTAGTCTCTCATTGGGGTCTCTCACTTATGTTTAGAGTTTCTGCAGCACCCTACTGGCACCATTAGGCGTCTCGGACATCTAGGTCCATATGGCTACGGCGTTTGGTATGTTTTTTTGGCTATACGGCCTTTATGTCTCTGCTGGCTCCTACTAGTAGTTTCTGCAGTAATGCATGGTGGGAGAGGTTGTAAAAGAATCTCAGGAAGTGGCCTGGTGAGCTCTCAAGCCTCGGCCTGGGAAGAACCTGTTTTGAGTTCATGCTGTGTAGGCCTGAGCCCTATGGGCCAAACACAGGTTTAGTGGATCGCTTCTCGGCCTTTTGGCTAAGATCAAGTGTAGTATCTGTTCTTATCAATTGCCAGTAGGGGGCGCTCTGCTAACCGTCCTGAGTACACAGCAAGGTGGAAAGGTTTTCCTCCTCCCTTCCACTGATCACCAACCACCAGGGCAGGTATTCCTCCTCCCTTCCACTGATCACCAACCACCAGGGCAGGTATTCCTCCTCCCTTCCACTGATCACCAACCACCAGGGCAGACTATCCTCCTCCCTTCCACTGATCACCAACCACCAGGGCAGGCTATCCTCCTCCCTTCCACTGATCACCAACCACCAGGGCAGGTTTTCCTCCTCCCTTCCACTGATCACCAACCACCAGGGCAGGCTATCCTCCTCCCTTCCACTGATCACCAACCACCAGGGCAGGCTATCCTCCTCCCTTCTACTGATCACCAACCACCAGGGCAGCCTATCCTCCTCCCTTCCACTGATCACCAACCACCAGGGCAGACTATCCTCCTCCCTTCTACTGATCACCAACCACCAGGGCAGGCTATCCTCCTCCCTTCTACTGATCACCAACCACCAGGGCAGGCTATCCTCCTCCCTTCCACTGATCACCAACAACCAGGGCAGGTATTCCTCCTCCCTTCCACTGATCACCAACCACCAGGGCAGGTTTTCCTCCTCCCTTCCACTGATCACCAACCACCAGGGCAGGCTATCCTCCTCCCTTCCACTGATCACCAACCTTCTGATCAAGACAGAGAGGTACAAGGTCGAAGCTGAGGACCGGGATCCGGGATTACATCAAAATATTGGAACAGATTTTGCTCAGCTTTAGGTGTAAAGCCTGGTACACACTTGTAACAGAATGGCCCGTGGGACCCAGAGGCTCTTGAAGTACTCCTGTTTCAGCTTCACCAATGACTCGTGTGTCTTAAGTCATCCTGTATGGACACCAGCATTGGAGGAATGGAACTATGGACTAACTTCGGAGTCAACCGTCTGGGGTCTCCTCCCGTGTTAGTCTCCTGCCGAAAGGGGATAGATGTAACAGAATGGCCCGTGGGACACAGAGGCTCTTCAAGGGTGTGGGGTACTCCTGTTTCAGCTTCACCAATGACTCGTGTGTCTTAAGTCATCCTGTATGGACACCAGCATTGGAGGAATGGAACTATGGACTAACTTCGGAGTCAACCGTCTGGGGTCTCCTCCCGTGTTAGTCTCCTGCCGAAAGGGGATAGATGTAACAGAATGGCCCGTGGGACACAGAGGCTCTTCAAGGGTGTGGGGTACTCCTGTTTCAGCTTCACCAATGACTCGTGTGTCTTAAGTCATCCTTTGTCCACTAGGGGCATAGGATGACTGAGAACTGATATCTCGGATTACATGAGATGGGACAGTAATGATAATTCACAATGTATGCCAGGATATCTTGAAATATTACAGGTTGTTGATTCTAAACCCAACTGGTCAATAGAGTGATTCATTCATGTGGGAACACAGACTGCAAAGCGGTAATTAAGTCTGCTACTGCCATGTAAACTAACCTTAGTCTGGCTTCTAAAGACCTTTTCATTGTGCGATGCTAATTAACACTGTATTGTGTGAAGTTCCATTGATGATAGATGTGGATTGTGAGATGTCTGACTTGCCAGATGTAGTTAATTAGAATTGGAGTCAGAATGTCTGACTAAAAGAATGTGTATTGTATAGCAGGTGTCTATCTTAAAAGATGTGTATTGAGGGGGGCTCGTTAGGAACTATTGTATGATGTTGTGGGTGGAGTGTGTCATTGTCCCCTTGATTACTGCAAGTATTCTTTTTGGTGTATATAAGAAGCCTGATTTCCCCATTAAAACTCTATTTGTTTAAACCAGAGAACAGAGCCGTGTGTCTCGTTTCTGGGGAATTCTTATGGGTCCTGTCTGCCGGATTGGGGAATGTCGATAAGCTGTCGTGGGTTGGTGGAATGGAATATCGTAAACGGTGTTAACCCCTGACCGCTACAAGTGGTGGCAGCAGTGGGATGATTCCATCGCCAGAAGAACAGCTACAAGGACACAGGACAATGGAGACACAGTATAAACGGCTGAAGCTCTCTTCCCTCATGGACTTACTGGAGAGCCGGGGGCAGACCGGCCAGGAACCGTAAGAAAAGGGTCATTATTGCAGAACTTGTCTAAATGGATAGAGCTGAAAGGCCCAGCATAACAGACAGGACACACAAGGAAGAAAGTTTTGATCAGGCTGTTAAATGAGGACTGGCACAGTATGGTCCTAATCTTCCACTGGAGATCATAGACCTGGTTATAGCGGCTGTGGGTGCCACTTGGCTACATCAAAGAGGTGCTGCAGCAGCAGAAGTCACAGCAGCACCAACTGAAGAGAGAGGAGAGGTACAGATACCAGTCGCCATGGAAGAGGAATTCAGAAGAAGGTTACAAGAGATGCGGATACAGCACAGAGGACCAGAATCAGAGGAGGCCCTGCTGGGATGGTCGGATGTGATTCGTTGCCAACTCTGGAAGGAAGCGCTAGCTCTGGAGCAGCAACACCAAGGAAAGGTCCTGCCCTCCATCTATGCAAGGTACTGGCCGCAGTATGACGTACGAATGCCGTTGTTGGGGGAACAACCGAAGCAGGAGTGGACAGCCGAGTTAAGCAGGCTGATCCGGGCAGAGATGCGGTTGGAACAAGAGCTACAGAGCCTTCCGGTGGTATGTAGCCCAAAAGTGCCCGTGGTCAGCGGATGACAGCCCCACGGAAGGCTTTGACTATGATGGCCTGGGATTGTTGTATTGGAGGATGTCCAGTGATCCTGACTTTGGGAGTGATCGGGAGTGGCGCTTGGAGGAAATAATGGAGCACAGAGAGCAAAAATGTAATGTCTCGGAAGGGCACTGGGTACAGGAAGACTTGGAGTTTCTGGCCGTCCAGGAATGGGAGCTGGAGATCGCCTACAGACAGCTGCTAGACTCGGCTCAGCATCAGGGTGGGGCTCCCTTTGCCTGGGACTATGAGGAAATTTCAGATGATAACTCTGAAATCCTGTCTGATAATTCGGCAGTGGAAGATCGGAAGATTGCCATCCCTGAAGCCGAAGTGGATGATGTGGAGTTCCAGGGGGCCGGGGCAGTTGGCTCATCTCCCCAGTCACAGATTACAGAATGTATGGATTTAATGGACTGTTCAGAGGATGTTGTGGATTATGCATCGCCTGCTCAAGTACTGGCAGCAGGACAGAGTACGGCAGACCCCTGCTCTACAGCCATTGCAGTTTTGGAGGCACAAGGTGAGAAGGTGATGGTTCCTCTTTACCAGTGGATTTCAGAGATGCAGGGAGGAGAAGCAGCCATTTTCCCTCCCCAACAGTTAGCCAGAGCAGATGATGTGGAATCCCCAGCAGAAGAGCTAGCAACAGAGCAGAGGGCCACAGGCCTCTGCTCTCAACTAGCAGGAGAGGGAGTTCCTGTGGTAGTGGATTGGACTTTAGTCTCCACTTGTATACCCCAGGGATGGGGGCAGTTGGCCCAGATCCCCAACAGCACGATGAACTGAGCCCAGTCCAGTCCTCTCTCCAGCAGCAGGCATGTTCTCTGGGAGAGGCAGAGGTTGGCTGGGTGAGTAATGCTCTTTTTGGAGCAATTTTTTTTGGGGTACTGTATGGACACCAGCATTGGAGGAATGGAACTATGGACTAACTTCGGAGTCAACCCGTCTGGGGTCTCCTCCCGTGTTAGTCTCCTGCCGAAAGGGGAGAGATGTAACAGAATGGCCCGTGGGACACAGAGGCTCTTCAAGGGTGTGGGGTACTCCTGTTTCAGCTTCACCAATGACTCTTGTGTCTAAAGTCATCCTATGTCCTCTAGGGGCATAGAATGACTAAGAAATGATATCTTGGATTACAGGAGATGGGACAGTAATGATAATTCACAATGTATTCCAGGATATCTTGAAATATTACAGGTTGTTGATTCTAAACCCGACCGGGCAAGAGAGTGATGTATTCAATGTGGGAACACAGACTGTTAAGGTGGTAATTAAGTCTGCTACTGTCATGTAAACTAACCTTAGTCTGGCTTCTAAAGACCTTTTCATTGTGTGATGCTAATTAACACTGTATTGTGTAAAGTGCTATTGATGATAGATGTGGATTGTGAGATGTCTGACTTGCCAGATGTAGTTAATTAGAATTGGAGTCAGAATGTCTGACTAAAGGAATGTGTATTGTATAGCAGGTGTCTATCTTAAAAGATGTGTATTGAGGGGGGCTCGTTAGGAACTATTGTACGATGTTGCTGGTGGAGTGTGTCATTGTCCCTTTGATTCTTTTTGGTGTATATAAGAAGCCTGATTTCCCCATTAAAATTATATTTGTTTAAACCAGAGAACAGAGCCGTGTGTCTCGTTTCTGGGGAATTCTTATGGGTCCTGTCTGCCGGATTGTGGAGTGTCGATAAGCTGTCGTGGGTTGGTGGAATGGAATATCGTAAACGGCGTTAACCCCTGACCGTTATAACACTAGTAGTTTTTTATGGTTCAACTCAACAGGGCTAAACGGACAACAAAAAACTGATAGGTCCGGAGGAGCCGCTGTGCTAGCCATGCGATGTTAGTACAGCGATCTCCCCTGTGTTATTGTGTTCTGACAGGGGGGGGCTTTAGACCAGCAATTTGAGATTCAGCTTAGACTGTAGTGAGGGCACTGAGGTACAGTGGTGTTGACAGCACAGAGATAGAAACAAGACTCTTATTCGGCTATACCGTCATCAAGTCCCTCAAGAAAACCCAATTAAGTTCAAGTCTGCCTGCAGGTCTTTGCAATGCACCTATAGAATGAGGTTTCAGTGGAAGGGTAAAGTTTTGAGATGTTAGGCCTGTGGGCTCAGACAGACAGATATCAGAACCAAAATGGCCCCAGGAATACGGGCAAAAGAGATCACTTTATTAGAGGACACTCCTTGCAGCTGGCCAGCTGAGTTGGGGCCCTTATGGTGGTGCACGTCTGGTGGCGTAGGTAACTAAACAGAATTAACTGTTGAAAGCTTAGTTTAATGCTGAAACTTGCCGAGAAAAAAATAAAGACGTGTGGCATGTTCAGTATAATTGCAAGGTGGGGAAGAAAGAGAATTGCCAATTGAGTGAATTTGGAGTTTAGATATGGCTGCAGAAGATCTGACCTATTGCAGAGCTTCCTGGTGGGGGGGGGAGGAGGAATTAAAGACAAGATAGTAACACTCTCACCGTCTCCTGTGCTTTATCTGTTGTCTCTGTAGTTGGAAGGGCCCCTCTTACTCATCTGTGCTGATCTCCGATGGACTTGCTTGTGTGTTTTGCCCATTCAGGTTAGGTTTAGCACCCCTGCACCCCAATCAGCACCCCTGTGTCATCACTGTGTCTCTGAGGAAGCAAACCGGTGGCTTTGCTGTACAGTCTCAGGTATTGCAGATGAGCCGGCAGGTCCAAACCAAGCTTTAGGCGAAACGGTAAGCAAAACCAAAAGGTGTCTCTGCTAGCTTTCTGCAACAGTAAGGGCCCCGCTGTGCAGGATTCAGGTGCTGTGGACTTTGGACTCTGTTTGGCACCAAGTACCCCTAACTCTTCCAGGCTACTTGTTAAGAGCCCCCTCTTTCTCTCCTCCTGCCTGATGCCAAGACTCCTGAGTGCTGTAGTTTTTTTCCCCATTTAGAATGCATTTCCATTTGCTATATTGAAACTATATATCCCGTGATCCTCTCTTCATCACTCTTCATCCTTTGATGCCCAGTCTTGGCCAATCAAAAAGGGACAATAAAAAGTCAATGGGGAGTTCAGTGTATGGACATAGTGGGACTTGGCAGTCCCAAAATAATTAAAGTCACAGTTAGTCTTTGCTTAGGAAGACTCATGCCAGCACTTGGCTTCACACTCCCACCACTAAAAGTCTTTGGTCCCCAAAAAAAACAACATAGTTCTATGATAAAAAAAAATGTTTATGGAAAAATACATAGAATACTCATACACTAATTGCAACAGTTATTTACAAGAGTCACCCAAACACAAATGTATAAATAATCATCAATACCCTCTCACTACTGACAGAGGATCTCCCCACTGTTTAAGAGAATAGGTGGGATACTTCTGCTGGTGGGCCACCAACTTGAGTATAGCCTAATGGTGCCTGTCAGAAGGCGAGAATGGACCACCTCTTTTACTTTCCACCTTAAGACAAGTTGACTGGCTATTACCTCTCTGCAATGTGTGTACAACCTCCTCAGAACTTTACCCCAGAGTGTCATAGGTTAACTTTTTTGGTGCTCATATGGCCCTCTTTTCAATAGACCCGTGACATTCTACAGGCTCAGTGTCATCCTCAGGCGGTCTAGTTGTTCTTCTGTCTGAGTGGGGGTAGTATCAGATTGGGTGTCTTTTTGTTGGCTAGTTGACATAGGTCCCGTGGGTGTATGTCCCCTCAGCTGCTCTGTTGGTCATTGTTTGACCCCATCAGAGTCAGCTATTTCAGAAGGTACATTCACCAAATCAAGAGGGGTACCAGACGTTGTGGGTGTTGGTGGCCAGAACCTAGATGAATTTCCTCTTCTTTGCAATCCTCAGATTTCACCTCTGAGACAGCCTGTGGGAAGGGTGGTGAGTAGAGGGGCCCCCTAGGTCTCCCCAGTGGAGCATTACTAACATCTTTCTCTGGTGTACACACTGCATCCGATTGCTAAAAGATTGTTTTGATGTTAGACATTCAAAGGCCTTGCCTTTACCTCTGGTCAGATCCGGTGTGCCAGTAACCCTGGTAGTTTCCTGCAAACCACAAATGGTTGAGACTTGTGTTTTCCAGGAAGACCTAGGTTTCGTAGCAACACCTTGTCTTAGATTTTGACCGTAAGATCATAAAGTCTCTTGTTTCTCAAACCCTGTGAGGTGCCCAGTGCTTTTTCATAGGGTGCCTTGTCTTTCAATCATTCTACACATTCCCCGATGGGTAGCTGCAGTTGTCTGATCTACTGAGGTGTTGAACATTAGGAATAATGGTCGTGCCTCTCTCCCAAACATTAACAGGTAGGGTGAGGACCCTGTGGCATCGCTCTCCATGCTAATGTAGGCATGAACTATTGTGACAATATGCCTACTCCAATGATGTTTATTTCATGCAGAAAGTGGCCTAAGCATGTCTAACAAGGTTCAATTGAACTGTTCAGTCTGAGGGTCTCCTTGAGGATGGTAGGGGGTGGTTCTTGGTTTTTAGATTCCTAACGTTGCCAGCAATTTCTTGATGAGGTGGCTCTTAAAATCTAACCCCTGAACTGAGTGGATGCATCGAGATAGCCAATAATGGACAAAGAACTTCTCTTCTAGGAACTTGGCTACCATCAAGGCTTGCTGATCTTGATTAGGAAATGCTTGAGCATGTCTAGTGAAATGGTCAGTGACTACCAATACATTACTTCTCCCACCTGAGTCAGGTATCAAGCACAGTAAGTCAATGCACACCAACTCCATTGGTCCTTGACTTTGCAAGTGTCCCAGTGGGGCACCCTTTACCCGGCAGAGTCTTTCAATAAATGCATCTCAGACAGGAGTGCAATAGTTCTCCACACTAGCCCTCAGACAAGGCCAGTAAAATCTGTCATGGATGAGATTAAAGGTCCACTCAGGCACTAAATGGCCGTGCTCATCCTGCAATGCCCTGAGAACTGCCTCTCGATGCTTCTGGGGTAGTAGGAGCTGCCAATTGTCTTTGTGACTATCTCAGGGGCCCCTTAAAGTCAGCAGCTACAAATACTTCAGCTGCTGACTTTTAAGATAAGGACACTTACCTGTCCAGGGCGCCCACGATGTCGCCACCTGAAGCCGATCTGTCCCTCGGATCTCGGGTGAAGGCGCCGCCATATTTGGTAAGGGAATCAGGAAGTGAAGAATGAAAGAAACAATAGAGGGCGCCACTGGGACTAAATAAGGAAATATTCACTAGTAGTGACTATGTGATTAATTATATACCATAAGTATTAGAGCAATGGAAAAACAATAATAAAGGTTTAACAATAATTGGTAAGTGATAGTGATAACGTCCACCTAGAATCCCAAACACATAAATACAACAAATTGTAATAGTGGGATGTCAGAAAAATCTTCTTATGAAAAAAATATATATATTTGGAAAGAGTCCGTGTACAATTATAGCAGGATTGTGATGTGCTGGTTCTGGGATGTGCAAAAGCCTTCACCAATTGAATAATTCGTGTTCCACCTCAGGTGCTGGGGAAGTGCTAGATGCTTACCAGATGATTAGACCTCTCTTTTAAAAGTAGGTCTGATGGGCAGGTCAGGATAAGTGCCTGAACACTAGGGGCATGCTGGACCAAGCAGTTCCACAATGCTAGCAGGTACGCTCATAGATGCATGGAAATATGAATGAAGAAAATCATGGTGCAATAGCGTTTTATTAAAATCAAAATAAAAATACACACACAGCCGAATGGCCTCCTACCCCAGCTAGTGCCTGCCTGGCACTGGGAATATAGCGTGTCACAGCTTGTATCTCCAATGGACCACCGAAGATTTGTAGGTAGCAGACAGGTCCGGGCTTGGTGGGTTCAGGTAGGCTCAGACGGTAGGCTCAGACGGCTTGTAAGCCGTGCTGGATGCCAGAGTAGAAGCCGCCGACATATGTTTCGCACGTTGCACTAGCTGGGGTAGGAGGCCATTCGGCTGTGTGTGTATTTTTATTTTGATTTTAATAAAACGCTATTGCACCATGATTTTCTTCATTCATATTTCCATGCATCCATGAGCGTACCTGCTAGCATTGTGGAACTACTTGGTCCAGCATGCCCCTAGTGTTCAGGCACTTATCCTGACCTGCCCATCAGACCTACTTTTAAAAGAGAGGTCTAATCATCTGGTAAGCATCTAGCACTTCCCCAGCACCTGAGGTGGAACACGAATTATTCAATTGGTGAAGGCTTTTGCACATCCCAGAACCAGCACAATCCTGCTATAATTGTACACGGACTCTTTCCAAATATATATATTTTTTTCATAAGAAGATTTTTCTGACATCCCACTATTACAATTTGTTGTATTTATGTGTTTGGGATTCTAGGTGGACGTTATCACTATCACTTACCAATTATTGTTAAACCTTTATTATTGTTTTTCCATTGCTCTAATACTTATGGTATATAATTAATCACATAGTCACTACTAGTGAATATTTCCTTATTTAGTCCCAGTGGCGCCCTCTATTGTTTCTTTCATTCATCATTTTTTATAGTCACATACTATATCACTGAGGAGCAGCACATTATTGTATCTTTATCTCCACACTAGTGGAGATCACGAATCATTTGGTTGTGGCGCGGAATACACACATTTTTTCCTTTGCAATCAGGAAGTGAAGCCTTGTGGCTTCACAGCCTGATTACCTACTGGGCATGCGGAATTCAGGCTGCGAGATCCCACTGGTCCCTGCTGTCTTCTGGGGCCTGTGTGTCTCCCAGAAGACAGAGGAGGACGGAGGAGTCGCCGGATCTGAAGTAGATGGGAGAACAATACCTGTATTAGACCCTGAAAGGTGCCAAATGTGACACCGGAGGTGGGGGGGGGGGGGGGTATTCTGAAAAGCGGAAGTTCCATTTTTGGGTGGAACTCTGCTATAAGTAGACCACATCATCCCTCAGTCTTAGGTGGTCCCACTCTTGGTGGATCCCTTGGCTTCCCTTGGACTGTCTACCAGTGTCATTTCTGCCTGCATTGCTTTCAGCACTGATGGAGGGTGTCCTACTTTTGTCTCGCTTTTTGTCCTTTGTTAGTCAGGGTAGGCATCACTTTTTAGTGCTCCTCGAGAGGAATGTGCCTTGCCCAGTAAGTGGGTCTGGGGCATTCGTAATGTAGATATTGGACAGATGAAGGCCATATTCCTTCAAATTATACTAAATTGGTTACCAATAGGGTTACACCCTGATAGCCCACAAATGTCCAGGGAATCAAATACCGAAGACTTCCCTTATCGTTAGTGTTAGCTACATGGGAGCTAAGGAACATTGGGTACACCCTGCCACCACAGAGGACACAACTATTGTGTTTGCTCAATACAGATTGGAGGTACGGGGGGGGGGGGGGGGTCACCATATTCACACATAAGGTTATACTGAAGCTGAAAGTGTCTTCAATAAGTTCTGTCTGTGATGTCCAACAACCAACCATCAGATTCCAACCTTCAAATGGACATTACATTATGGGATGAAAGTGGTGGGTCTGGGGTAAATATTTCTGCAGAGAAAGGTGATGGGGTCTCTGATGACTATATGGCCATCTCTGGGTAGGTAAACATGGAACACCCACTTTCTTCACTCACTCCATAAGGATTATTCCATAAGGAAGTTCACAAAGTAATTACGATATGCAAAGTGCAGTAAACCTATCAACCAATCACATTTCACCTCTCCTCACTTTATATATGTCATAAATATTAATCATCATCTGGCTCTTATGGGTTCCTTTACTCAGCACGTCGAGTTTTACTTTATGAGAAAAGCCTGAAGGAGGTTCACCTTCCATTTCTCTCTTCTGCTGTCAGCGATGGCCGATGCTGATCTGATCGAGGAGCTGGAATGTTCCATCTGTCTGAACATTTATACCGATCCTGTAACCCTGACATGTGGACACAACTTCTGCCGGGACTGTATTACTCTTGCTCTGGATGAACAGCGATGGTCTGGAGGATATTCCTGTCCTCAGTGTAGAGCAATCTTCCAGACACGTCCCGTCCTTCAGAAGAACACAAGTTTGGCCAACATAGTGAAGCTTGTTACTACGTGATCCACCAGCTCAGAACGTCTTCTGTACTCAATGTATTCACACTCCTGTACCTGCTGTCATATCCTGTCTGCTTTGTGAAGCTTCTCTGTGTGACAATCACCTGAGAGTCCACAGCAAGGCACCAGAACACGTCTTATGTGACCCCACCACTTCCCTGGAGAACAGGAAATGCTCCGTCCATAAGAAGATCCTGGAGTATTACTGCACTGAGGACTCCTCCTGTATCTGTGTGTCCTGCAGGCTAGATGGAGAACATCGGGGACACCAGGTGGAGACTCTGAATGAGGCCTCTGAGAAGAAGAATAAGAAACTGAGGAATGTTCTGCAGAAACTCAGGAGAAAGGGTGAAAAGATGGAGAGAAGAGTCCAGAGTCTGCAGGAACACAGGAGGAAAGTACAAGGAAAAGCAGATGAGGAAACGGAGAGGGTCACTGTCCTGTTCAGAGACCTCAGGAGACGTCTGGAAGACTTGGAGAAGAGAGTCCTGAGTGAGATCTCCAGGCAGGCAGTGTGGGTCTCCGTCTCCATGTCGGATATGATCTGGGAACTGGAAATAAAGAAGGAGGAGCTGTCCAGGAAGATGGGGGACATTGAGGAGCTGTGTAACATGACGGATCCACTGACTGTCCTACAGGAATCAGACACAGGGGACTTGTGTGATACTGAGGATGGAGATGATGAGGAGGACAGAGAGAGACGTGATAATCTCCTCCATGATGGAGGGGATGTAGATATGGCGGGGGTCTCACACACATTACACACAGGTTTATCTGATATCATGTCTGGGGTAAATGTAGAGAAATGTACAGGCACACATGTCTATCCACACTCTACTACAGAGGGCAAAGCTCCCATCAATGCCGAACCACCATCCAGGAGACGCCCCCAACCCTCCCCCACCATACAACCATCCAGGAGACGCCCCCAACCCACTCCCACCATACAACAGTCCACACCGCCAGGCTGGAGTACCAAATATTGGGTCTCTGCAGCAAACATCGGGGGTCTCTTGGGTT